>CAWUFW010021123.1:0-130082 GCA_963921515.1 Calotriton arnoldi
TGCAGGAGGGGCGGAACACGGACCCTGACCCCCACATGCTCAGGATCCTGGCGGTGGTCTTTCCAGACCTGGATGGGCAGCTGAAGGCCAGAGAGCAGCAAGGAGGGGGTGAGTCAAAGACTGCACTGTGTACTCTGTCTAACATGCTATGTGCCCTCCTCGGGCCTGGTTAAACTGCCACAGTACAGCAGTCATGTTGTCCAGGAGCCATGTCCCTCTATTGTGCACTGCCCACTCCTCATCTGATACCCAGGTGTGGCCCTTACATGCAGGGAATTCTGTCACTTAGGACTGTGTCCTTGCAGTTTGCTTGACTCAAGGTGGGAGACAGCATCTGTTTCCCTGACTCTGTGGTGGGCATCATGGGTGGGTCCATTGCTTACACAATGCCTGTATTCTGACATGTATTCAGCGTGTTACTTTGATCTGTGGTCCAATTGCTGAGCTGATCCACCACATGTGGCTGGGGTATCTGGCACACACCCATGCTGCGGGTGGGAACAATGTTTGGGCCCCAGGAGTATGTATATGACGTGTGTCACACATACTTAGCCAGCTGCCTACAGTCCAGGGCTCATCCCTCATTCATGTGGGGCTGGACAGTCATGTCTACTCCAGGCCATACAATACACTCTGTACTCCCACTCCCGTGTATCAGCTGACACATTGTGCGCAGTGATTTGACCCCTCAGGTGTCTGCCTCTGTGTCAGTGTGCTGTGGATTAGTCGCCAGGACTGCTGTGGAGTTTCTTGGTAGGGGCTCAGCATGCCACTGGAGATGTGACCATAGGAGACGATACTTGTGTGACACATAGGTGTCTGATCAGCTGCCCATGCAGACTGGGGCATGTGAATGTGAAGTTCAGGCAGCTGTTCCCCATGCACAGCAGAGTGTGAGGGGCTCAGGTTCAGAGGGTAGTGTCACAGGTCTACCATATGTCCAATAGGTATGACCTGGACAGATGAGGAGTTAAGAGGATGTGTTGTGGGGGATGTACATGTGCACTTGTGCAGCTCCAGGACTTGCATTCCCCATGACCTACTATTGTGACACAGTGCAGAGTGTTGTTGTCTGGTTGCAAAGTCATACATCACTGAGACAGTGATGTATGACTTTGCAGTCATGCCTCCGCCATGGCATGTGTCTACTGATTGGTGAGCCTGCAGGGAGTGACATGTGCTACATGCACACCATAGTGGCGCTGGCTATCAGGACATGGGTGCATCATGGTGTCTGTCGCTGGTATGCATCACATGCATTTCCTATTTGACTCTGGGCATCCCTTTCATCCGGACACCTGTACTGACTCACTGGCAAGAGTTGTGATGTGTGCATGTCCACATGCCACACCGTGTCCTCTGCACTGTCCAACTACTGTGTACTTGGTGCATGTGTCAACACTGGGGTGTTGCAATCCAACAGACACCAGACAGATGGGTGCAAGGCCATGTGGGATGTGAGTGCCATGCTTGGCATCAGACTGACAATTGACTTCTCCTGTTCAATTAGGGCACTTTTAGCAATGTACAACTGATGATGCCAGGGCTTGCTCTGTGATGTGCTGTGCTCACAGTGGTGTGTGCGTTATGTGCAGGTGACTGATGTCTGTCTGTATCCCCATTGTTTGCAGATACATCCACGGCCACGGAAGGGGACAGCTCCACGGACCAGGAGGAGCCAGAGAGCCAGACTGGGTCAGCAGCCGAGGAGTGGTCGGAGGGACCCAGTGGCACGGAGGGCGAGGGAGCCACACCGAGGAGTCCTCAGCAGCATCCACCTCAGCTGAGGACCAGAGCAACTCGGAGGATGACTCCCTTGTGGAGGCGGGTGTCAGCAGCCACCACACCCCAGCTAATGTTGCTGTCCCCGCCACCACCAGCACCACCACCGCCCTCCCATCGGCTCCCATTCCCCAGGTCCGTGGAGGCTCCCATGTCCGGGAGCGTGTTTCCTTTGGGCCAGGCACCGCACCCCCTGCCCCTGTGTCCCCTGCTGCCCTGAGTGAGGAGTCTGTGTACCTCCTTCGCCAGCTCCATGTAGGGCAGACAGCCATGCTGAGTGTCCTCCATGCGCACACCGCGCTGTTGACTCAGCTGGTGTCGTTCATGGAGGGCATCTCATCGGGCATGTCTGACCTACAGAGGGGCAATAGGTCCATGGACTCCTCCCTGACGGCAGCAGTGTCCCTCCTCAAACGGTCCCTCACCCCTCCTGCCTCTGCTCCATCCACACTCCCCAGCACCTTACCCGTCCCAAGCACACACACACCGGCACAGGCACACACCAGCACACACACATCCAGCACACTGACACACACGCCAATGACAAAACGCACACGCACGCACATTCAGGGGACTGAAGCCAGACTCACAGGGGATGGGGCCCTGGAACACACACACGCATCCACATGCACTGCGCAGTCCTCAGTTCCCTCTCCCTCCAAAGCACCCTCCCTTGCCTCACCTGCAACCCCAAAGTCACAGCAGCTCTTCCTCTGTGACCTCGGCCTCTTCCCCACCGATGAAGCTGCTCCAGCATCCCGGGGGAAGAGGAAGCCCACCCACACGGAGCAGAGTGCCCCTCGCCCCCGGACACCCTCCCCAGGCGCAGACGGACTGAGGCCCCCACCCGCAAGTCCCCCGGAGTCCTAAGTGCAAGACCCCGCCACCGCCCTGCAGCTCAGGCACAAGGTCTCCGTCCTCCATCCCTCAGGCCCCCACTGCACAGGTGCCCCCACCACACCCTGCCCCAGGTTCCCCCACCCACAGATATACCATCCCCAAGAGGCTCCGGCCTTCTCCCCTGCCACTTGCTCTCCCAGCACCACACCCCCCGCTGCGCTTGTCTGTGCCACTGATGTGGTGAGGGTGTCCTCCCCCTCTGTCCAACCCACCTTGCCTGTTCCCCATTCTCCTCCCCTGGAGGTAGGCACTGCAGTGGAGTCCACTACCGCCCTGTCTGACTTGGGCACTGCAGTGGCGGACCTGTCCACTCCATCTGCAGGGTCCACTGCAGTTGTGCCGGCACCCACGACATCTGAGTCATGCCCCCAGTTGTGCCGGCACACACCATGTCAGACACCTCCACTGCAGTTGTCAGTGGCTCGCCAGCACCCACCACCCCTTCCCTGACTCCCCTGGTGAGCCCTGATCCTGTCCCTGCGGTGCCTGGCCTGCCCCCCGGTTGCCCCTCCTAGTGGA
Organism: Calotriton arnoldi; assembly: GCA_963921515.1. Taxonomy (NCBI): domain Eukaryota; kingdom Metazoa; phylum Chordata; class Amphibia; order Caudata; family Salamandridae; genus Calotriton; species Calotriton arnoldi. Next base: position 3,202 of record CAWUFW010021123.1, read on the forward strand.
TTGTCCCTGGTTTTGTGCAGGCATGCGTAGGGTGACATCTGCCAGTGTCACCCTGTTTGAACTTTGACAATGGACTGGCCATTGGCCTTTGCTCTATTTTTTCTGGACGTCGTTTTCAATCAACACATATGCTGAATAAAGCAACTTTCTTTTCTCTAGTGCTCATGCTTCAGATGTACATGTTGTTGGTGCTGCTAACCATGCCCTTGCTGCAGTGATGGTGATATCTGGTCTCATGATTATGAAGTGTTACTGTGCAGGAACCCATGTGGTCCAGGGGGAATGTGTCCTATCATGTGGTGTATCCATGTCATCAATAGCAGCATCTGAGGGTGTCATGTGTTCAGTATTTGGCAATGGGTTTCCTACTTACATTGGCAATTTCATATCTGTGGCTTCCACCCCTGCACATCTGTTGTGCCTGCCATCGTTGCATTTGTCTACTTCCCTGACCGTGTTGCCATCTCCAGTGGACATGCAGGTTTGGGCATCAATGGGGAAGGACTCATCCGTGTAGTCAGTGCAACATTGCTATACAAGTGTGTTGGATCTGTGCTGATGATTCCGTTGGCACATCCATGACCAGGCTGATGTGATGGGAGCCCTCATTTGGTGCTAATTGTTGATTGTGTGACCGAGTGCTCAGCTGACATGATGGGGCCCTACTGAGGCAACATATGGCACAGCTTTCCTCACACAGGAGTGGAGTCCCCTCATGGCAGTGTGTACACGTGTGACATTGCCTGCGCCCAAGGTGTGTGTTGTGTGTGCATGTCTGTGTGTTCACTTCCATTTATCTGCGCATGCTGTGATCCCTAGTGTTGTACCTGTTTGTGATGCTTGCTGAGTTGAGCTATGTTCCCCCAAAGTCTTCTCCCTGTGTTCTCTGTGATGTGGGTGCATGGCACATTACTGGTCATCAGGGTGTCACCCATAGGTGTGTTTTCTGTCAGGGCTGAGTTTGTGTGCAGACGCAGATGGGTCACAGTCAGGTTTCCCCTTGGCACTTGTTGTTTGCCCCTGTCATGTGATTTTCAGTTCGTGTTATCTTTCAGTGATTGTGACACGTTGTGTGTGTGACTGCTGGCACTCCTCAGGGTCCGGGCTGCAATGTTGGTTGTTGTCTATGTGTGTTCTTTGTGGGTGACCTTGGCTTCTTCATTGGTGTGTGACTGTGGCTGGGATCCCATTGGTTGGTGTGGTATCGCATTCATCTCCATGTACAGCGTAGTGTGCAGTGTGTCAGACATTCAGGAGTCTTGTTGAGTGGCCATGTGTGATGTGTTTCTGCACCTTGGTTCCCACCCACCACCCTGGAATAGTCATGGGTGCATGTGCAATGTCACCAGTGCATGTGTACTTCACTGCTGCACATTGTTAGAGGTCGAGGGGTGTGGTCTTGAGTGTGTGTAGATGGGAGTTGTTGCCCAGCTAGTCCCCTGCCTCCATGTTGCCCTTGGCTTACTGGCCATGCTGATTGATTTGTGCTTGTGTAGGTGTGATGGTAGTTTGTTGCTCAGGACACCTGACTGTGGTTCACAGTGTGAACGACATTTAGCTTTGTCATCACAGTGGTATTTTTATTCAGCCCAGGGTCACCACATTGTGGGGGCCCTGGGGGTGGTGCTGTGGTGTGTCTGTGTCTTGCTGTGTCAGTTGTTGTTCCTACGTGCCTGTGTGACATGTGTGTTTTGTGCTCCCTCTCATCTGACAATGCCTGCTTGCCCACATAGGGGATTTGGATCCATGAGTTACCTTAGTGTGGCAGTGTATGCACATCTGTATGATTGGTATTCAGCTCTCCTCATGTGTTGTGTGGTTGCCTGGGGACACTGGCACCCCCACCCCTCACCTGCTGTGTATGATGACAGTGTTGGTCTGCCTGTTTGTGTTTGTGCATCTGCACCACTGCATTGGCATATCTTGGGTGTGCCATTGGCTGTATGTTGTTTGGTGTGTTTCCCCTGCTGTCCCTGGGACTCCTAGGTCATCGGTCAGCACAGTGATCATGGTTTGTGTGTCCCATTGCTGCCATGGTATGATATCTGTTCACCTCACATCTGCTGTCTCCACAGGATATCTGCATTTGTGTGCCCATTGGTGCAAATATGTGGTTCTGCATTCTGATGGTCACTTCTGTCATTGTGTCATTGATGACTGTTGACGGTCTCAGCCCCCATGGGTGTTGTTTGTCTGCACATGGCCAAAGGAATGTTTCATTTGCACTGCAGTATTTGGCTCCCCAATTTATGTTGCAATGGGACACATACACTACTTTGCCACAGATGAGTTTTTGGTTCTGTGACCAGGAATGATCCATGCAGTTTGGCAGTTGCAGCTCTTTCTTTGTCAACAATTACCTTTTGGTCACTGTGATGATGAGGGTGTAGACCCCATTGCCACAATGGTCAAAATGTGCTTCAGCTATGGACCCCACACTTGCCTTTTGGTCACTGTGATGATGGGGGTTTAGACCCCATTGCCACAATGGTCAAAATGTGCTTCAGCTATGGACCCCACACTTGCCTTTTGGTCACTGTGATGATGGGGGTTTAGACCCCATTGCCACAATGGTCAAAATGTGCTTCAGCTATGGACCCCATACTTGCCTTTTGGTCACTGTGATGATGGGGGTTTAGGCCCCATTGCCACAATGGTCATGGGCTGCTTGCATCGTGGGTGCCACACACATATATGTGTGGCACATGTGCTAGGGGGTCACATTGTATGTTGAAAGTCATGTTCGGTGTTGTAGGCATTTGACACAGCCTACACACGCTTGTCATGGTGGTGGGGGGATGTCTTAATCTTGCATTCCCTAGGTTGTGGTGTGCTTATTGTGTCATGCATTGTCCATCCTATGAGTGGGGGTGGTAGTAGTGGTAGGCATCCAGCCCCCCCTGGCTAAGGGTGGTAGTAGTGGTAGGCATCCTGCCCCCCCTGGGTGAGGGTGGTAGTAGTGGTGGGCATCCTGCCCCCCTGGCTAAGGGTGGTAGTAGCGGTAGGCATCATGCACCCCTGGGTGTGGGTGGTAGTAGTGGTAGGCATCCAGCCCCCCTGGGTGTGGGTGGTAGTAGTGGTAGGCATCCTGCCCCCTGGGTGAGGGTGGTTGTGGTGGTGGGCATCATGCCACCCCTGGCTAAGGGTGGTAGTAGTGGTAGGCATCCTGCCCCCCTGGGTGAGGGTGGTAGTAGTGGTGGGCATCCTGCCCCCTGGGTGAGGGTGGTAGTAGTGGTAGGCATCCTGCCCCCCTGGGTGAGGGTGGTAGTAGTGGTGGGCATCCTGCCCCCTGGGTGAGGGTGGTAGTAGTGGTAGGCATCCTGCCCCCCTGGGTGAGGGTGGTAGTAGTGGTAGGCATCCTGCCCCCTGGGTGAGGGTGGTAGTAGTGGTAGGCATCCTGCCCCCTGGCTAAGGGTGGTAGTAGTGGTAGGCATCCTGCCCCCTGGGTGAGGGTGGTTGTGGTGGTGGGCATCATGCCCCCTGGGTGAGGGTGGTAGTAGTGGTAGGCATCCAGCCCCCCTGGCTAAGGGTGGTAGTAGTGGTAGGCATCCTGCCCCCCCTGGGTGAGGGTGGTAGTAGTGGTGGGCATCCAGCCCCCCTGGCTAAGGGTGGTAGTAGTGGTAGGCATCCAGCCCCCCCTGGGTAGGGGTGGTGGTGCGCATTCAGGCCCCTGTGTGCATATGTGGCATTGGTGATGGGCATCCCGCCCCTATGGTGCTGCTGTTGCTGGTGTCAGTATATTCAGAATCCCCGTGTATGTGTGTGATGTGTCGTGTACGTGTTGTATGTGTTTTGTGGTTGGTGTCTGGCTTACCTTCTGCGCCGTACGCGTCCGTGCCTGTTCCGGTAGTAGATGTAGAATATTGGTATGATCGGGACGAAGGGATTCATGGTTGGTTCGTGTCGTTCGTCCTTCTCGTTGCTTCGCGTCGTCCTCGTCGCTTCGCGTCGTCCTCGTCGGTGCCGTGTTCGTCTCGTAGCCGTGGATCGTGTTGTGGCGCGATTCGGAGCTTATGTGCGCCTCTCCCGGATGCTTTAACGTGCCGTGCGTAGCGACGGGTTCGGCGCGTACGGGAAGCGCATCGTACTTGTCCGGCCGGACGGGGCTGCATTTTTCCTTCCGTGCGACTCGATTCGGCGTTTACGGATTCGCCTCGGTCGGAGAACAGGACCTGGTTTGGGTGAGTACGGCTCGGCCGGAATTTTTGCTGTTGTGCGCATCGTACTTGCTCGTTCGGTGTGCTGTACGGATCGGTCGGGAAACAGGCTTTCGCATGGCTTTTTTCCCGACCGAATGGTATTGGGTGCGCCTCCGACCGAGATCGGAATCGGCCCCAAAGTGTCACCAGCAAAATTACAGTTTTGTAAACAGGACGTCCAATATTTGGGACTCAAAATAGAGAAAGGAGTCAGAAAGGTGACACCAGAAAGGATCAGTGTGATTCAACAAATGATTCCTCCTAAAACTCAGAAGGAAGTGCGAATGTTCTTGGGAATGGTTGGATACTGCAGACAGTGGATCAGTGGCTTTTCACTTGATTTCATCGAGCTTCCCCCATGTAACGGACTAAAATATGTGTTAGTTGTTGTTTGTTTGTACTCTCGTTGGGTAGAAGCTTATCCAACAAGAAGGAATGATAGCTTGACTGTTGCAAAGTTGCTTCTAAGAGAACTAATTCCAAAGTTCGGTTTTCCAGTCACTTTAGAGACAGATAGGGGATCTCATTTTAATAATGAGATAATTCGGATGATCTGTGCAGCACTACAGATTGAGCAGAAGCTGCATTATGCCTATCGACCAGAAGCATCTGGAGTGGTCGAGCAAATCAATAGCACTATAAAATCTAGACTGGGAAAAGTATGTGCATCCACAACACTGAAATGGCCTGACGCGTTACCCCCGGTATTGATGAGTCTTAGAAGTATCCCAGATAAAAAGACTGGATTGAGTCCTCATGAAGTGCTAATGGGAAGAGCAATGAGACAAGTGATTGTACCAGCAAACAAACTGATGAATATTTCTGATGATCTAGTGCTTGATTATTGCAAAGGATTGGCTGATCTGGTGCTTTCTGTGTCTCATCAGGTTGGAGAAATTGCAACCACAACAAAGCCGGATCAAGCACATGATCTGAGTCCAGGAGAATGGGTTCTTGTCAAGAAACATGTGAGGAAGTCGTGTTTAGAACCCAGGTGGCATGGACCGTATCATATTATTTTGGTGACAACAACAGCAGTGAAGTGTGGTGGCTTGCCAAACTGGATCCACGCAAGTCATACCGGAAGAGTCCCAAGTCCACTTGAAAAAGAAGGTGAGCAGCAACTGGTGAATAAAGATAAGAACCAGAAGCTGGAGGTTGTGAAGCTAAAGAATCTAGAGTGACAGATTCTGTCAAGCTTGATGATGGTGAACAACCAAGCACAAGCCTAGTAGAGTGGGCATCAGCTACTGTGTCTCGTAAGACTGCTGTTGAGCAAGTAGAAAAGGAAGTTACAGAAAATCAAGAGCAAGTTCAACAAAGAAAGGGATTAAATAAAAGAACCTGTGAACCAGAAAGAAAAGGTGAAGAAGTGGTTCAAGCTAAGAGAGCGAAAAAAGGTGACAATTGACCAAGTGGAGTAAAAAGACTGAAATACACTCTTGAAAGGAGAAAACCAGAACAAATAAATGACGTAACAAGTCAAACTGAACAAGAAGAATCAGAAGAAGAATTAGTACGAAGAACGAAGAGAATAAGAGTCCCAAGGAAGAAATATTCAGCTCCTGAATGGACATATGTAATATTGGAGGAAATTGAGAGCACAGATCAAATAGAAAGAGAAGTTTGTACTGAGCAAATTGATGAAAGCAAATTGAGACCGCCTTAAATGAGAACAGTGAACAATTAAGGTGCAACAAAATTCAGTGAAAATATTTGTGAAGTTCCAGATGATTTTAAGAAGACTCTTTAAAAAAAAAAAAAGAGGGGGTAAAGAAGAAGCTTTCTTCTTGAAGTGTAGGATACACTATTTACCGGTGGGTTTTTTTGGACAAGTTTGTCAAAATTTTTAGAAAGTTGTTAGGATTTTCTTAGGTTTTTTCTTACATTTTTTACTTTTATAGTATACAAAATGGCAGAAGATATAGTGACTGGACATCAAGAACCTAGTTTTAAACGTAGATGTATTAAAGCTTGCTTATGTAGTGTCTTGATAGTAATATTAATATGGTTAATATTAACTGTCTTTGTACCTGTTCCAATGGTAACTATTAACAAGAATAACACTAATAATGTGATAAGTGAAATGGACCTTGTTACTAAAGAAACTCCTAAAATTAACAATGATCAGGCTGATGATAGCATTTATCATCATGATAAATCAATTAGTGATTTCTCGTTAAATGTCTTTACAACATTTCTTTACGAATATGTTGACACAATGGATGTGAGAGATTGCAATGTATGCATGCAATTAACTTCGTCTGTCTCAGAGGGGGTGACTTATCATCACCTTACTTTAACATATGGCGTATCATGTAGTGTACTAACTAATCTCTTCTACATGACAGGGAAGTTACAGTATTATTATTCAAACATGGATTTAGTGTTTTCAGAAATTCCTATTAGAAAAGATATGAATAAGTTGTATAGTAATAGAAATGCGGGATACATGGGAGAATTTTTCCATATTACACAGACAATAGATATAGTATATGCTCACAGAAATAATCTAACATATAGTTTGCGGGCTGAAGAAAAAGAATTCATTAACATGGTAGAAGATCAAAGACAGGATTTTCAAAGAAAAGCTGCTGAACAGAAGTCACATGTACCACCATGGGCTTTTAGAGAGGGAAATTATAAGAAAGGCGAGACTTACGCTGCAATGTCTCTGGATTGGTATCATAAAGGGAAACTTTGCTTACTTAGACTAAAAACTGACTATAATAATTATTTCATTGGTACTAGTGAATGTGAACACACTTTTCTGATAACTGGTGGATGGGGATTGAAAGGTGGAACTGATCCTTTATTTCCAGGAGTGTATTATGTGTGTGGTAAAAATGCTTACTATGGGTTGCTAGCACACTGGTATGGTAGTTGTTACTTGGGATCGTATTTCCTAAAGTATATCACGTAGATAAAAATAATAAAGCCAATTAAATAAAGCATGGACTAACACGCAAAAAGAGAGCAAGTTTTTCAAAAATAATTGGTGATATTTTTGGTGCACTGATACCCTCAGTTGGAATCGTTCTAAATTCGCATATAATTCGGAAATTGTCCACAGTGGTTGATCGTTTATCAACAGACACTGCTGGTGGGTTTTTGATGATTGATACTGAAATGGTTGCAATTAGATCAATGGTTTTATAAAATCGACTTGCCCTGGATATTTCATTGGCAAAAGAGGGCGGAGTCTGTGGCACGTTGAAAATACAACACTGCTGTATTTACATCCCTGATAAAAGTAAAAGTCTTGAGGGATATATAAAGAATATTACGAAATTACATGAAGATTTGACTCAACTGGAGGTTGACGGTGTGTGGGAGAAACTTGGTAAGAGTTTTTCCTCTATAGGTAGATGGTTTTCCATATTTGGAAGTAGTTTATTAGGAAAAATATTAATACCAATTATTTCAATAGCTGTAGTGATTTTATTTATAATAATGGCATATAAATGTCGTAAGTGTAGATGTGGAAAGAAGGAGATGACAGAAGCAGACAATAAACGTAGAGCTAGGAAAAGAAAAAGACAAGAAATAGAACTAGAGGATATGAGAGGAAATTACTATGAAATGATGAAAGATTTAGATTAGAAAATGGCAAAACGGGAAAGAAGTACAGACCTTTAGATGAAAATAAAGGTGGTAATTAGTATGATGGTGATTTTTGTGATGGCTCAAAAATGCCATCAAAGGGGGGAATTGATGGAGCAGGGTTTTGAGAAAATAAAACCTGCTCGGATTAACTCCTCGGTAACATTTACTAACAGTGTGCGGTGAAACTAACGTGCAAAAACACGAAAACAGAGGGAAAATGCTTATGCGCATGCGTGCACTAATACGTGGACTAATGCAAGACTAGGCCGCATTCGCGTTCTGCTTAAAAATAAAAATAATAATAATGCTGCTTTCTGCACGTTAATGCTTTGTTAGACAAATAACGTGGGATAGTGTAAATGGTGGGCGGTAAAACAGTGAGAATTATATTTCATGAAATTAATAATGTCTGTATTTTATTCATTGTAGTGATGCTTGCATGGGCCTACATCGTTGCATGACGAGTTGAGGGTTAAAAAAGAAAACTAATAAATAAGTCGAAAATCGAGCTCTGAGAGAGAATGGAGAAGGCAAAAGTTGGTGATCTTCAAGAATCATTGTGTATCTGCCAAGTAACGGAAAGATGGCCGTGGGACCATGTGCAAATGTGCAAACTTCTTCTGCGTAAGCTGCAGAGGCGGACAATGAAAATGCAGAGATTTGAAACATGTTACTAGTTGGAGGAAGCGTGTATTCATGAGACGTGGTTTACGTATCGTTAGAAATTTAAAACAAAGAATGCTGTGAAAACATGGACGTGACTATGGTGGCGTGATAGAACACCCCCTAAACTGACCAATGAGAGACTAAGATTCTGAAAATGTTGCTACAGTGGTGTGTTGGACATGAAGGTTTTTAGAGTATAACTGGGGTATCTGGGAGGTGTTGGTGGTGCGTGCCTTTGAAGAAGCTAGAGAGGGGAGATCGTCGCTGTCCTTCGGTTTGCTGTATGCAGATAGAGGCCACCTGTTTCCTGTTCCTGTCCTACTCTTTGTTCCCTGAACTTTCTAGGGGAACCCCCATCTATTCTCATGGCCAGGGGGTAGATTTTCCACTAAATATTTAGGTTAGTATAGCTAAAATCTGTATTTTGCATAATCATTTGCAGATGTATTTTGTCTCTGAAACTTTTGTCTCTTCATCTATCCACTCCTTTGCATTCTGTTCATTGTGATATGAGTTTGACACCTTTTGCTTTGATAAATGTTCTCTCTCTGTGATTTATACTTTGTTTGCCTTGTAAAACTGCACATGATGAGCATTTAACTTCACATTATTTGCGATAAATATTATTAACCTTATACCAAGTTTGTGATTTATTTAGTAATATAGATAGTTAGTTCCTAATTATTACCATCAACTTCTCAACTAATGGTTCATCGACCAGAGGAAAGAGAGTTGATTACAGGTTCATTTATGTATCTAGTGTGTTAAGACGAGCCTGTAGTTTATGAATAACTGATTTAACGTACACTTGAAACAGTGCAACAGGGATTTATGTGTTGGGTGTATGAGTATGGGCCAGTGATTGTGTTTTTATCGATTATCGATCCCTGATTGGCGCTGAATCACACCTCTTGGCAGGGCAGGACTCACAGTTGGCAGAGTCCAGCAGCTGAAGCAGAGTTGAAGGAAGGCTTTAATGGTCCTGAGACTTCAAAACGGGAGGCACGACAGCAAGCCCTTAGAGTCACTGAGGTTCTTGGTGGATGTAGCGATACAGGTCCAGTCCTTCTCACTCTCAGGCAAGAGGCAGCAGGCCAACACAGCAAAGCAGTACAGCAGAGAGGCAGTCGTTCCTGGCAGCACAGCAGTCCTTCTTCCTGGCAGACTGTCCTCTGATCCAGAAGTGTAATGAAGTCATGGTGTCAGAGGTCCAGTACTTTTACTGATTTGAGCCTTTGCAGTGGGGGAAACTTCAAAGAGAGGCCTTTGAAGTGCACAAGTCCCTTTCTTTCCTGCCTTGGCTCCAGACTAACTGCAGGGGAGTAGCAGCTCTTTGTGTGGGGACAGGCACAGCCTTATTCAGGAGCAAGTGTCAGCTCCTCCCTACCATCCTGCCCAGGATGACCCATCAGGATCTGAATGGCCCACCAGGCACACCTCAGCAGCCTTTGTGTGTGGCTGTCTAGAGGGAATGCACAAGGCACATGACATCCACCCAGATGTGAATTCAGACACAGGCAATGGCACAGAATAGTTGAAGTAAGAAAATGCCAACTTTCTGAAAGTGGCATTTTCAGACTTGCACCTTAAAATGCAACTTCACCATATGTTGGGATTTTATATTGTGAGTCCAGAGTGTCAGGGACTGTCCGGGACTATGTCGGGAACACAGTCAGGGACTTGAGCAAGGACTGGGGACTGGGTAGAAAACGTACCGTGCACAGAAAGAGTAGTACAGCGCTGCCCAGGATCACACAAGGAGTCAGAGGAGAAAAAGGGATCCAAAGGGTAAGCCTGTACAAGATGGCTAAGACTCAGAAAGGAAGGGCACTCCCAAGGCAATTTAGCATTCAGACTAACTACACCCAGGACGGACGTGCAAGACATATATATAATACAACATTAACAATAAATGGGAATGTGGGGTAAAGCACTCAGGAGGTCCACACGGTAAGACTGAAGCTCAGTAAGTTCCTCACCCACCATTGCTGTTACAGATACTGACTGAAAATACCCACCTATAGGATATTTATGCAAAGGCAGGGTCTGTGGAGCTTATACCTATGGTGATGTTATAATTGTAACTCAAAGACAATACTCACAGTGAACAAGAAACACCACCTAGGTAGTCAGCTGTGCCCACGGATCCTGACGAACAAACAGGAACACGCAAGGCAGTAACAGCAAAGGGTAGAACTAAACACAAGCACAATAGACAAGGAGCTAGCAAGGAGGAGTGCTTAACAGGAAAGGATGGAAATCAAAGGGCACACTTGGCAGAAAGCAAGTAACAAACATACAAGGTAACAGAAGCAAGACAGCAGAAATAGAAAGACAGCAAACTAGAACTGGAACCAAGGAAATGGGAAGAAAGGCAGGGACTGGAAAAGGATATACAGAAGGGGAGGCTACAAGGGTATACTAGAATAGTGCAGGTTCAGGAATCAAGAAAACAAAGTAGCATAGAAGGCAGTGCTGGGGCAGGAACAGGAATTGAGCAAAAGCTCCGGAGTCAAAGTAGCACTGTAGGCAGTGCTAGTTCAGGAGAAGGGAAACTGCTACAGGTCAGGAACAAGGAATGCTAAGGCTCAGAAGTCAAGGTAGCACTGCAGGCAGTGCTAGTTCAGGAGAAGGGAAACTGCTGCAGGTCAGGAACAAGGAATGCTAAGGCTCAGGAGTCAAGGTAGCACTGCCGGCAGTACTGGTTCAAGGAAACAGGAAATAGCTACAGCTCAGGAAACAAGGAGTCAAGAGAGCACTGCAAGCAGTGCAAATCAGGAACAAGAAATAGCTGAAGCCCAGGAACAGGAACAAAGAATAACTATAGCTCAGGAACTCAGGAAACTAGGTAGCACTGCAGCCAGTGCTAATTCAGGCACAAGGAATAGCTATAGCTCAGGAACTCAGGAAACAAGGTAGCACTGCAGGCAGTGCTAATTCAGGTACAAGGAATAGCTATAGCTCAGGAATCAAGGAACAAGGATTAACTATAGCTCAGGAATCAAGGAATATCAAAAGCTCAGGAAACAAGGATCGGTCTCACCGGAAAACAGCTACAATGACCAACCCTGGGCTGAAGGGAGCTGGGGCTTAAAAGAGCTCACAGTAATCACATGCATCAGGTGTGAGCAGGCTAGCAGCAGCCAGCCACAGGTGAACTGAATTCCTCCACCCATCCTTGGCCTGCAGGGGTGGAGACAAAGCAGTGAGCAGGGGATTATGGGTAATGGAGTTTCCAGCATGAGCAGACTGGCTTCCACAAAACCCGGCATGGATTGGGAACGGATGTCAATTCCTAAATGATGTCCAAATGCCTGGAAGTCAGGATATGCATACAGGGGAGTGTCTGGAAGCATATTAGAATACTGGAAAGCCCCACAATTCGGCCCCCTGGTGGTGGGAACGAGAGCACAGGGAGTGAATCGTGACACAGAGACACCAAACTTCAAATGCCTATCTTTTCCCAATTGGAAACTACACTTATAACATTTTAAAAGGTAATACCAATGTTACCTATGGGAGAGATAGGCCTTGCAGTAGTAAAAAAAACAATTTAAGAGTATTTCACTACCAAGGCATGTAAAACTGAAATGTACATCTCCTACTTTTTTAAATACACTGCATCCTGCCCTTAGGGCTGTCTAGGTCCTGCCTCAGGACTGACTTACATGTAATAAAAAGGAAGGTTTGGGTCCTGTGAGTAGGTTAATTTGCCAGGTTGAAATGGCAGTTTATAACTGCACACACAGGCAGTGGCAGGCGTGAGACATATTTAAAGGGCTAGTGAAGTGGGAGGCACAATCACTGCTGCAGGCCCATTAGTAGCATTTAATTTACAGACCCTGGGCAAATATACTACATTCTGCTAGGGAATTATAAGTAAATGAAGTATGTCAATTGGGGATAAGCCAATGTTACCATGCTTAAAGTACAGAGCACATGCACTTTAGCACTGGTTAGCAGTGGTAAGGTGCCCAGAATCCAAAGGCCAGCAAAAAATGAAGTCAGCAAAACAGGAGGTCAAAAGTAAAAAATTCAGGGGAAAGCACACCAAGGATGCCAGGCCTAACAATTCTTATATAGATTCTCAACCACATTAAATGAGCAAACATTATTAGTTGAAGGAGCATGGGAGTCAAGCTCCCCATCCAGATGTGTTGTAATAAAAAAAGGCATATACCATTGAGCTACTTGCCCTGGTCAAGTATGACTATGGAAACCTGCACACACCCAAAAAAGAAAAAACCATGACTAGATTTACTGACTTAGGGGCTGATTACGATGTCGGTCGGAAAGGCTCTGAATGGGATTTGGACCGTTCAAATCCTATTTGGAACCAGTCTTTCTGACCGATTCGGAAAGCCTTCCGACCGACCGATTATGATAGTCGGAAACCATTTGGTCTTTCCGACTCAGTTCCGAACGGCATTCAGAGTAACCGAGTTGTTGGGTGCTGACTCGTACGGGTCTACAGAGTGCATTACCGACCGACTTATAACGATGGTGGATTCAGACAGCCTTTCCAAATCGGTTGTTCCGACACAGATAGGCTGTCGAAATCCAATTTTGGGGGACTGTAGCAGGCTCCACTTCACCCGAGGCCCTCCAAATGGGGCCCGTGGGGTTACCTATGGGACCTCTCTTTCCAACCATGTACAGTGTGGCAGGCACCATGGGGTGCCTGCCACAGGGTGCACGATTTTCCCCACCCACCCCTTTTTTCAATGAGAGCCTGTGTAGTCGGTCGGAACACAGGCTCCCATTGAAGTCAATGCGAGTCAAACCGAATGATGTTCAGAAGCATTGTAATCGGTAGGTCGGACTCGCAGAACCCGATTTGGTCGAAACCGATTCCGAAACCGATTCGGTCGGACGAGTTTCCGACCGACATCGTAATCGGCCCCTTAGATTTTATTCTGGCTAAGTGGGAAGTTGCAATGCACTTGAAGTCGGCACATGGCCTTCGGTTGGCTTGATGGAGAAATTAACTAGTTAAGTGGGCGTGCAGGAGAGTGCAGTGTTGTTTCAGGATTAAAAAGAGGGTTGGAAAAGATCGAAAGGGCATGACCACTGGAACGTATTTTGGACTGCTTGGTGACCCCGGGCAGAGACTCAGACACACCAAATAGTTCTCTGGGTTCTCTTGAAGAATTAGGGGAGGGAACTGGGTGACTTTGTATAGATTTGTTGGCAGAGGATATGGAGCCACTGCAATAGCCGTAATGGTGTCTTTTATTCTGCTGCATGACTAGGGGTAACTATAGGGTGGGGAGTAAGTTGTGTTTGTTGTCTGGTAGCTGTAAGGATATGATGGTTTATGTAATAGTTTTGGCACCCAGATTATATGTTTTGTTTGTACTTACATGCAAAAACTTCTACCTATTCCAAAGATGTACTTACTTGCTTGATTCTTTTACCTATTTACTACATCTGTTTGAGAGCTATATATTTTTAATAGATTTGTAATAGGACGCATTTTTTTGCTTACATCTTTAATCTTAATATTGTACGAATTTGAGCTGTGACTTTTAGCCAATTTATTTTATAATTTGGCATGCTGGTCCAATTTAAATCTATTTATTGCAATTTATGGCTCTTTATTGGCTTTATTTGCTTGTGTGATATTTTTATTCTATTTATTGCATTTTATAGTTATTTATTAGATGTATTTGCTTGCATGCCATTTTTATCCTATTTAATGCATCTTTTTTGTGTTTACTAATGATTCCTGGTGCTCTATTTATTCTCTGTAACTTATCCATGCAACAGTTGTTTTTCACTGAGAAAATAATACAATATTTTGAAAATAAATATATAAGAAAGGGATTTGTATTAAAAAAATAACACCTTCTTGACTCAGGTGTAAAGTTGGAGACAAGATTTCTTTTCTCCAAACACTTTGAATTTTATATTGGTGCTCTACAGTGCAGCACACTTGTAAATTGGTAAACTTTGTCATGGTATAAAATTTGGGCTGAAATTGTACTTTTCCAGTATAAAACCTATGATTGACATCACACACACACCCTTGTACTGTGCTGCAAGGATGAGTGCATTGGCACAAGACAGCTTAAGGTACACCAGCACTAGAGGAGACAGCAACAGCATTACATCTTGGTAGATATTGTATTGTTGTGCTCTTTACTTTTCACGCAGGCAGTGCAGCAACTTTTCTTACTGCTCTGCATGCATACTTAGTAATTCTGCCCCTTCATTTCTCCAGACTGAGCACTTTTAGTATCTAATGCCTACTAATATGGATACTATATGACTCCTTCACCTTGTAGTCCTCATAGTCTTGAATAATATTTCCTGTACATTGATTTACATACTTGTATGACTTATTGTCTCTGTATAATTTGTTGAGCTGAGTAGCGCTATAAAGTAAGTAAATGAGAGAAGGGCTAAGGAGAGATGAGAGGCAACATTGTAGGGTGATAGTGAGGGAATCCATGAAAAAGGTTGTTGTAGAGGGGGGCCGCCAGACAAAGATTCTTGTACTGGGTGCCATCAATGCTAAAGCTGACCCTGGATTACCCATGCCCCTGACTGGAGTAAGCCTCCAACCTTTGCCAAGGAGAGAATGGGCTAAGAAAAAGTGTGAACGTCAACAAGCTACCCGGGACAGCCCAGGCACTTGAATGTCTACTCCAAACTATGGTAGCAGATTTGCTCCCATTTTATATTACACCATACTTGTGTGATATTACATGTGTGTTAATACACACACACACACAAAATAGATTAGTCCCTTCCTATTCAAGGAGCATTCTGAAAAAATTAATATGTCCCAGAAAGGTTTTTGAAGCCTATCTTTTGATTTTAATTAACTCAGATGGACTACTTTCAGACAATTTTTCAGTCTTTCTGCACTTCTCTGGGAAGATTTGCAGTGCATCTGTGATGCATATATACAAATTTAGGGGCACATTTATTGCTATTTCATGCAGCACAGAGCAGCAAGCCACTTTACTGTGCTGCGTGAAAGGGAAAGCAAAACCAAAGGGGATGATGGACGGAGTGTTGAACATTGCAAGCACTCACCCCCAGTCTACTGATCTGGGTTTAATCCATCATCATTCTTTAGCTCACTCCGCCACTCCAGTTCAGACATGGCCATATGCAAATCAGTCTGACCCTGTGCGTCATGGGAACAGTCCAGCCCGAACTGCCAAGCCATGTCTTCCCTGGACCGGAAACAAGCATCCTGGGACCGGTTTCTGGCTTACAGCCATCATCAGCCAGGCTATCTTGAACCCAGTGGCAAAGTGAGCAAGGGACCCACGTCTGGGCATACCCTGCCAACTTAGGGCGAACATAGCAAAACCAAAGAGGATTATGGACGGAGTGTTGAACATTGAAAGCACTCGCCCCCAGTCTACTGATCTGGGTTTAATCCATCATCATTCTTTAGCTCACTCCGCCACCCCAGTTCAGACATGGCCATATGCAAATCAGTCTGACCCTGTGCCTCATGGGAACAGTCCAGCCCGAACTGCCAAGCCATGTCTTCCCTGGACCGGAAACAAGCATCCTGGGACCGGTTTCTGGCTTACAGCCGTCATCAGCCAGGCTATCTTGAATCCAGTGGCAAAGTGAGCAAGGGACCCACGTCTGGGCATACCCTGCCAACTTAGGGTGAACATAGCAAAACCAAAGGGGATGATGGACGGAGTGTTGAACATTGCAAGCACTCACCCCCAGTCTACTGATCTGGGTTTAATCCATCATCATTCTTTAGCTCAAACGCTCCGTCCATCATCCCCTTTGGTATCGCTTTGTTCACCCTGAGTTGGCAGGGTATGCCCAGACGTGGGTCCCTTGCTCACTTTGCCACTGGATTCAAGCTAGCCTGGCTGATGATGGCTGAATAGCCAGAAACCGGTCCCAGGATGCTTGTTTCCGGTCCAGGGAAGACATGGCTTGGCAGTTCGGGCTGGACTGTTCCCATGAGTCACAGGGTCAGACTGATTTGCATATGGCCATGTCTGAAGTGGGGTGGTGGAGTGAGCTAAAGAATGATGATGGATTAAACCCAGATCAGTTGACTGGGGGTGAGTGTTTGATTTGCTCAAACGCTCCGTCCATCATCCCCTATGGTATCGCTTTGTTCGCCCTGAGTTGGCAGGGTATGCCCAGACGTGGGTCCCTTGCTCACTTTGCCACTGGATTCAAGCTAGCCTGGCTGATGACGGCTGAATAGCCAGAAACCAGTCCCAGGATGCTTGTTTCCGGTCCAGGGAAGACATGGCTTGGCAGTTCGGGCTGGATGGTTCCCATGAGGCACAGGGTCAGACTGATTTGCATATGGCCATGTCTGAACTGGGGTGGTGGAGTGAGCTAAAGAATGATGATGGATTAAACCCAGATCAGTTGACTGGGGGTGAGTGTTTGATTTGCTCAAACGCTCCGTCCATCATCCCCTTTGGTATCGCTTTGTTTGCCCTGAGTTGGCAGGGTATGCCCAGACGTGGGTCCCTTGCTCACTTTGCCACTGGATTCAAGCTAGCCTGGCTGATGACGGCTGAATAGCCAGAAACCGGTCCCAGGATGCTTGTTTCCGGTCCAGGGAAGACATGGCTTGGCAGTTCGGGCTGGACTGTTCCCATGAGGCACAGGGTCAGACTGATTTGCATATGGCCATGTCTGAACTGGGGTGGTGGAGTGAGCTAAAGAATGATGATGGATTAAACCCAGATCAGTTGACTGGGGGTGAGTGTTTGATTTGCTCAAACGCTCCGTCCATCATCCCCTTTGGTATCGCGTGAAAGGGAAAGGGCAGGAATATATTGTTTTAACATGATGCGCTGCATTCCTGTACTTTCCTTGTGCTGGCGCACAATGTGCTGCCTAGTGCCTACGCAGGCAATCTTGCGCTGTGGTGCAAGGGTGCCTGCAGAATGCAGCACACAGAGAAAGAGATAAAAACGAGGAGAAATGAAGATATTTCCCCTTGGTGTGCCTCATCTTGGGAGATGTAGCATTTTGACTCATTCCCAGGTCTACCAGTAATGGCAATTCTGGGAATGCACCCAAATCCATGGTTGGATGCGTGGGAACACACCCATGGAACACATCCCTGGGGCAGAGTAACGCAATGCAATAATTTTCGCTGCATTGCGTTACTCTAGATTTCGTGAACCGTGGCCTTGCGTGGCTTGAGAAATCTGACTTAGTACTTGAATCGCCCCTGCACCCCCTTGCGTGGTGCAAGGGCAAGCAACTCAATGAAAAATCTGCTCCTTAACATCTAAAACAGTCATTGTAACGTTTACCTTTTCTTAAAAAAAAATCTCTGCAGTTTTAGATTTGTTTTCTATAAATGTGTTTGTGCATGCAAGAATAATAATGTGCCTTATTCGTTTTATGATGATGCAGTAAACTAAATTATTGTTGTTCATGCTTGAAAGTTCACTATGTTAGAAATTGTTTTTAATAACTATTCTTTCATTTTGATTGTTAAGGGACATTAAAAGTTAAATTCTGCTGATAAAATATTACATCCCGAAGGAATTTAGAATAAACACAAAAAATCATAATTACTCAAATATGCAGTGCAATCACAAAAGTGTATAAAGCAAATAAACATGAGAAAGAAAATTATTGTCTGCCTCAAATAAAAAATAATATTGCCTAACCTAATCAAAATTACAGAATATGAACATATTACAGGGCATCTTAATTATATATAAAACAAAACACTTTCATAATACAGGAGTAAAAAACATGAACACTGACTGTAAAACATATGTATTACAATACAAAATCACCTTCTTACCTGTATCCGGAAATGCTGCTTGGTAAGTAATTGTGAACATGGAGAAAGCGTTTGAGATTCACTACATGCATTTCTTCATGCTTATTCAGAGTTTTGTGAACACAAATAATAAAAACAGTGCATACGCATTTAGAATAAAAGAGAAGCACAAAAATGTGAAGCTTTAAGAGATGTATCAATTCAACCACCTCTACTTACTTAATGTTATGGCAGAAGAGAGAAAGACAGCATCATGGGTGGGGGGTGTAGTCAGAATTAATTTATAGACTGTTTGAATTACAGATGTTGTTAAGTGATACGCGTGCGGCAGGGCAGAATGGTAATGAGGATTATAGGTGGATAGTGGTCGAGAGATGGTCTTGTGGAACAGGAAGTGATAGCGAGCCCCAGGAACAGTGCAATGATTTTTGGGGAATCTAGGTAAAATAACAGGTTACTTTTGGAGCACTTTCAATAGCCTAATAAAATAGTCCATTATTTAGGCATTTTCTTGTAATGTTGTTGAACATACTGCTAGTGCCTTAAAGCGGTTGCTTTACGGCACCTTATGGACTTTTCCGGTTCTGGATGGGGGGTCTATGCTTTTATAAATCATAATGTCTCTGCTGTACATTTCATGTGATCAATTTGATAGCTTAAAACGTGTCCTATCTAAAAGATCCAATACATACATGGACATGGTCTACAGCAATCATGGATCAGCAATAATTGATGTATCCGCTGCCTTGATCGTTCCCAAAATCATGGAGCCCAGACTTCAGGTAAACCCATGTGCTGTGTTGCCCAAATTTAGAGCTGCTCTCATGTATAGCTTATGTTCCAGTCCATGTTTCTATGATTAGGTGGCCATTGGTGCCTTCTTACATATAGTACACGACAAAAGCATGACAAAAGCAAATACTAAATGGTATCTGTCTCTTAGTGCTGAAGGACGTTATGAGTAAAAAAACACTATTTAAATATCAAGTAGAGCTCACTTATATTTGTCAAACACCCTTCCAAATATTCAAAAATAAAATATTATAATACTCAGAAATGTTGTGAGCATTCTTCTGTAGCAGCTTGACAAGACAAGGTGTAGCTCACACTGAGGATCTAGGTGGCCAGAAGTTGATACAGTGCCATGGTTATTGTCTCTAATTTCTTGTGTCCATCTGATTCCAGTCTTAACACACAGAACTAATACAAAATTGTTCGGGTTCTAGCCATTTCTTATCAAGTGACTCTGCACTGGGACAACGTTCCATGGGTGGAGAGTGGATGTTCCCATGCTCCTACCATTGATGTTGGCACATTCCTAGATTTACTAACACCAGTTAACCTGGGAATGCATCAAAATGGTACACCTTCCCAGGGGAAGCATAATGAGGAGAGAGGTTTATTTCTCCTATTTTTTCCATCTTTCTATGTGTGCTACATTCTACACTGCACACAGAAAGAGAAAAATGCCACAGAGGATTATATTTGTGCAGGAATGTGTCCCTTCCTGCACAAAAACAATCCTAGCAGTGACAGGGTGTTAGAAATGGGATTCCTAGTTGGCTGAGGTGTGCACCCAGGCCAGGTATGAACCACCACTCTAGTCATGGTGAGCTAAATACTTACTAAAAAATAACCTATGCTCACCTTCTGGTAGCTTGGCACAGAGCAATCAGGGTTATCTAAAGAGGCAACGAGTAAAGTATTTGTGCCACACTTACCCACAGTAATATCATGAATACACCACAAAAAGACTCCACACAGGTTTAGAAAAATAGAGAATATTTTCTGAGTAAATCAAGATCAAAATGACAAGAATCCAATGAGTAGAAGTCGAGATATGAATTTTTAAAGAATAAATGCAAAAACAGTGCTTAGAAGTCAATCGCGCTAAAAGGTTACTTGAGGTCATGCAAGACCGGGGCAAATCCAAAGTTCAGGCTGACCGCAATCGAGGGTAGGCCGGCTATAGGACTCAGATAGGTCCTGCTAACAAGATAACTTGGATGGAGAAAAGGGTCCATGTTAAAGACTCGAGGTGAGGAGTTAAGGAGGCGCCATGCCACTGTCAATCCATGGACGAAGGCGAACCTTGCTGCCAATCTGTGCTGTCAATGGGAGCTTCGGTGTTGAACCTCTTTGCGCTAAAGGTGCTGTGTCAATTTTTAGTCAGGCTGTCTGTCAATGTTGAGCTGGCTGTAAAATCGCTGTTGTCAAGCGGTCACTGCTTTGACGATGAAGGTGATGCATCGGTTCTGATCAGCTCAAAGTCATTGCTGCATCGATATTGATCTGGAAAAAGCTGTAAGAGACCACTTCTGAGGCCCAGAACCTGGAGAGGACACCTCCATGGATGGAGGCGAGCATCGGCGCTGATTCTTGCCGTCAATGGGAGCTTCGGTGTCGGACCTCTTTGTGATGCAGGCACTGCATCATTTTTGAGCCGTGCTTCATCAGCAATGAGCCACGCCGGCTGTAAAATCACTGTCATTGAGCATCCACTGCTTCCGCATTGAAGGTGATGCATCGCTTCCGATCGGCTCAAAGTCACCGCTGCATCAACGCTGATGTGAAAAAAGCTGCAGGAACCCATTTTTGAGGCTCAGAACTTTTAGAAGGCACCTCGGGCAAGATAGGACTCACAGAAGGCAGCAACCAGCAACACTAGCAGAATTGCAGGAAGTCTTTTTTGTCCCAGAGACTTCAGAAAACAGGAGACAAGCCAGCAAACCCTTGGAGGTCACTTGGAGAGAAGGCAGAATCCAAAACTACTTCAGCAGAGTCAGGGAGCAGCGGCAGCAGGGCAACAAGCAGAAAAGCAGTCCTTCCAGAAAAACAGTCCAGTTAAGTCCTTTAAGCAACATATCAGTCATGCTGACAGAGGTTCAGTTCAAGATCCAGAAGTGTCTGATTCCAGTACTTATACCCAAAAGTGCCTTTGATGTAGGGGGTGACTTCAAAGCAACTCTCAGAAGTGCACAAGGATCCCTTTCAACCCAGTCCTCCCTGCCAGGCTATCTGTGGGGGTAAATCAGTGCTTTGTGTGTAGACAGGACACTACCTATTGAAGTGTAAGTGTCATCCCCTCCCATTCCTATTTGCCCAGGAAGACCCATCAGACTGCAGATGAGTGCTCTGAATACAGATGGGCCTTACCTTCCTGTGTTTGTGGCTTTCTCAATGGAATGCATAAAATGTAGCTGTCACCCAACTCAGGCGTGCATTGGAGAGCAGTAAGTAGCATGAAATGTCCACTTTCTAAAAGTGTTTTTTATAAAACATTAATGTTAAATTCAAGCTCAACAAT
The DNA here is from genome assembly GCA_963921515.1 of Calotriton arnoldi. Lineage (NCBI taxonomy): Eukaryota > Metazoa > Chordata > Amphibia > Caudata > Salamandridae > Calotriton > Calotriton arnoldi. The sequence goes on from CAWUFW010021123.1 coordinate 24,737, forward strand.
AAGGAGGACTTATCATAACCATTTGAAACATGTGAAACATGAAAAGTCTACTCCTCTCTGAACAGGAATTACAGCTTAAAAGTGTTTTAAGAAATTCCCAATGCTGGCCTATGAGAGAGGTAGGCCTCACAGTAATGAAAAATGAAATAGGCTGTTTGTCACTACCAGGACATGCAAAACATACAAGTACATGTCCTACCTTTTACCTACATAGCACCCTGCCCTTAAGGTTACTTAGAGCCTTCCTTAGGGGTGACTTCTATGTAATAAAAGGGGACTTTAAGGCTTGGCAAGTAGTTTTAAATGCCAAGTCAAAGTGGCAGTAAACTGCACACACAAGTACTGTAGTGGAAGGCCTGAAAAAGGTTTGGAAGGCTACTTCTGTGTATGGCACAGTAAGTGCTGCAGCACACTAGTAGCATTTGAAATACAGGCCCTGAGTATATGGTATACCACTATTCAAGGGACTTACTAGTATAACAAATATGACAACCTGCTATACACCAATGCCATCATGTTTAGGGGAGAAGCACATGTACTTTAGCACTGGTTAGCAGTGGTAAGGTGCTCAGAATCCTAAGGCCAACAAAAAAGAATCAGCAAAATGTGGGGCAAAAGGCAAAATGTCCAGGGGAAGACCACCCTAAGAATGCCAGGTCTAACTCACGGGCCCCCTATCACCATAGTGCAAGGGTGCCTGCTTTGAGGCTTGACAGCAACAAGTGTGTCAGCACAGAGGGAGAGCAGGAATGCACAGTATCTTAATAGAGATGGTGCATTCTTGCCCTATCTATTTGACACAGCACAGCAAGTTGTCTTGCTGCATTGCGTTGCGCCAAATATTAGTAAATCTTCCCCCAGTGTTTATTATCTTCATAAGGCTTTAAGCTTTATTTTCCTGAATACTATAATTTTTTGTTTTTGAATTTCGGCTTGTGCATCGTATAGAGAAAAGATGCACAACACCATTCGTTGTTATCAAAACAGTGTTTCAGTGAGCCGATCGTTAGCCGCTTAGGAAGAATGGGATTCAGCGGTCACAAGTTTCCGCCCCGGCAAGCTAACAGTATATTTCTATTCATGTGCTGCCAATAAAGGGGGTAGGATTTTTTTTTTTCCCTATTTAAGATCACCTAAGGCAGCAGCTGTTTAAAAACAATATTATTTTAACAGTAATTGGTAACGCATATGATCAGGGATGTATTACTTAACTACATCAACACTCTTGAAAAAGAGGTCATTTGAGCAGGTAGCAACTATACATTGAGGAAACTTGGAAAGAAACTACCTGTCCCCAATATCTTTCATCCCAATGCAATATGCGGCTGAATCTCACAGTTAAGAATGGTACAATTCAACACAGCCCAACTCTGCAATTCTCTACTGAAATCCAGCTCTGCAGTCCATCAACTCGCTCAGTGATACATTCTCTTGTACATATTCTTGAATCCAAGTGTCAAGCATGCTACAGGGAGATACTGTGGTATGATTGGTTGTTAGTAAAATAGAACTTTTTGAATCAGTTTTTGTTTTTTATTGACTGGTGTGCTTTTTCATATAATTGTTGCACATCTACTGGAAAATTGTTTATGATACAATTACTGTATGGTTTTCAGAGGGTTATAAATTGATACCTGTGTCATCAAAATGTTATTACATTTAACATGTTTTCTTCTGATTGCATAAATCTACTTATGACAGTTAATGCCCAATTGCATACTTCAACAGGGAAAGACAGTAAAAAAAGGTGGAAACCTATCACTTTCTGTTAATAGGAAGGATCTCATGACCTGGTGTTTGACCATTAGAGTTTGCATGGCAGGGATAGTACAGCTCAGAGCAGATGTCTTCCAAAAAAATGTTTTGAAGTTTAGTACAGCTTTTTCAAACCATGTTTCCACATTGTTCTATGTAAGGAAGTGCCTCTTTTTGTATGGTTGCCCCCTAGTTTTACGACTGATGCTGCTGGTTTTTGGACTCTGAGAGTGCACTGAGGCCTGCTAACTAGACTTCAGATACAGTACCAGACGCTATAGTGCATGTCAAATTGGCTGTACTCAATAAGAAATGGCTAACTTACCTGTAGGTCCCTAGTAAATGGTACTCTGGTACCCAGAACATGCAAATTAGAGCGGTACTATAAATCTTGCAGCACTGAATATGCCACACTGGAGGTCCCTGAAATAAAACAACTCCTCCACTCCGCCACTACAGACTGGTAGAACTATCATGCACTACTAGCCCGACTTTGCCATTGAAAGCAATGACAAAGCCACCACTTTCCCTGGACATGTGTATAAGTCCTCCATCTGGCAGGCCTACCGGGCCCTAAAGGCAGGCAGCAACATGTAACACATGCAGGGCATGTACTTTGCATTTCCTAACAGTAAAACATGCAAAACGGCTATTTTTACTGTAGAAAGACTTGGTCGTCCGATTGGCGAGTACAGGGTTACACACTCACCCCTCAGCCGTGCTAACTCCTGAGCAGTGAGACCAAAGAAGCACTCCGAGGTATCAAACAACTCGTTACATTAAGCCTGACTTGGGTCTCAAGGTGAAATGTATGTAACTAGTTGCAATGCGCAGCTTTAGCAAAGCTGCCACTTTGTTGCCCTTAAAACACCTGTGCCTTTCCAGGCACAAATGGAGCCTGCCCCATGAGACAGCTTTCTGACCTCCTGGAGAGACGTGACAACAACTCTCAGGAAGGAGAACAATGAGGGTTTGCAAGCCAGGGAGGTGTCACCTCCTTCCTGCAGGAAATCACTTGGTTGTTAGCCCCAAAAGGCAGGCTTCAAAGGTGCAGTTGCATTTGAAGAGCAGATGTGTAAAACAAGGGAGAAGGGCGGCCCCTTTGATGAGATAGACAGGTTGGCACGGGAGGCAGTGAGGGGAAACCAGTTGCCAAACCAGTTTTCCCAGTAGTGTTTAGCCCTGAGGCAACCACACCCGGGGGGGGGAGGGGTGGCTAGGGAGGTCTGAACGCAGAGAGGAGTCTTGCTATCTTGGAAGTGGGCAGAATGGTACATCATGGGACAGCCAGATGCCACACTCCACAGAAAGGGGTCACTAGGTGGGAGGGAACCTGGTAGATCATTGGCTATCAATCACATCCTGCCCTGAGTGCACTTTCTGAGCATAATGGTGGGGCACCTCTGGCACCTCTGCCACCTAGACCTCAGATCTCGACTGACTTGGAAGGAGGACCAAAGCAGGACTGCCCTGCTGCACCGAGGGACGAAAGAGGACTTTGCGGGCTGTCGACCCTGCAACCAGGACCCCCTTACCAACTTCGTGGAGCAAGGAATCCGTGCAGGAAGGCCCTCATCCACCACATCACATCCACAGCATCCTTAGAGCATCTTCTGCATCCTTCATTCCTTGGCCAGGACCACTCCATAGGAATCCTTTGCAAAGTGGACAAAGTGCCTATAACTGTAGAAGGACTGCTTCTTCTGTGAAGGTAGCTGTTCTTGAGGACCTTGTTGATCACCCTGACCAGCTCTCTGTTGAAGTTGGTCACCCCAAGTACTTCTAACTGACGGCATTGACACTTATCTAAGGTTTTTTTTTTAAAGTATTTAAGTGTCCAATTTGTTGACTTTGCAAAGGCTTGCTCATCTTTGAGTGAAATTGCTTTGATTTATTATTGCTTGTAAAATCAATATCTTAGGAACCCTCCAGTGATCTTTTTCATTCTAGTGTCAACATTTTCATAAAAGTACAATCTATTTTTATGAATTGGTGTAGGATTTCTTGAGTGGTGTATCAATTATTCTTCAATTGTTTTGGTGCTGTTTGAATGTTGAACACTTGTTCCTCTGTGTAAGCCTTGCTGCTCAGTGCTACAGCTACACAGGGTTGAGCTGGGTGTTTTACAGACTAAACCTACTGGACCTAAAGGGGTTGGTAAGTGTATTACACAGTGAGGTTGCACAACCACACCATATAATACACCCCATTTCCTCACAGTCTGTGTGCCACAAAACAAGAGCAGCCTGGAAGAGGAAATTAGGGTGACTATAAATGCCCTGTTATGTTTAACAAACTGAAAATTACACTAGGATAGAAATGGCCTCGTTATGTAGACAGTAACTAGCAATGAGAGAGGCTAGTCTGTTTTAAATAAGGTAAGGACTTAGACTGGGGCACCTTGAGCTAAAGTGATAGACCTAGGATTATACTACGTAATAGGTAAGGAAGCCACAGTTAGGCCTCATCTGGTCTGACTGCAAGACCCCACTCCCTTCCATAAGGTACAACTATGGATCTTTGATACCACTTATATGGAGAGTGGATTCCTTTATAAACTTCACATTATTTAAAAGGACTCATAAAATGTGTATCATGTGTCGAAGAGTGGGTAGGGCATGTCTGTTAATAATTAGGCTTAATAAATTACACTGTCACTGATTATGCCAAACATCCATCTCACTGGCAGCCTTACAGCACACCAGATGACATAAATGTTACTTATGTTTTGCTGTTTTACATATGTTGAAGTTCACATGACTGAGTTTATATAGCAATCCCTATATCTGCTTGTTGTACATATTTACAGTACATGATCCATTTGCTTAATAAATTATTCACACTAAGCTACTGTTCCACCTGGAATCTCACTTTTGTGAGAAGACAGTGTTGAGCAACAAGGCATTCTCTTTGAAATGAAAGGGTAAAGCACGGGCTTATAGAGGAGGAGTGGTGATGACTTCCTCTCTTCAACCCCTGCCCCTCTCACAGCTTCCAGGTTGTTTCTGGTGGAAATGCTGCATAGTGTGAGTTTCCTTTTATTCAGGTTGAGCTGCTCCTTTCATACAACAAGCTAGTATCCAAGGAGAGAGCGTTCTGAAGGTGCCTTCTCTATAGGTGTGCAAGGGTGCTGCCCAATTTTTCCATTGACTCCCAAAAAGAAGCACATGTGGCAGCCAACATTAAACTATGCGCATCATTCACCTCAATTGCTTTGCCAATGCTTGTTTTTATTTGAGCACAGGGAGATTAAGTAACTTGCTCAGGGTAACAGGATGTTGAGCTGATGCTGGTACGCGAATCTGGCACCCAGTGCACAGGTTGGCAGCTCTGGCTGTTAGGCCACATCTCCTCCGTTTGTGCTGCATTCTGTTCAGACTGATGTGCTGACCCCTTTATCTCTTGTATTGTTATATCACTTTGTGTTATGTTATTGTGTTATGTCAACGCACCCTGCTAGGTTTCCAGCCAAAAGCAACACATCCCTTTAAATGTCAAGTTACAACAATTTACCACTGTCTAAAACTGTAAAATACCATTCCTACAGCTCTCCAACTATATAAGACACCAGCCAGCCCCAAACTGTGGCACAGGTATGGCCTAAATTAGCGCCTTCTCTGCTGACTTTTCGTGATGCGGCCCTGGGGTGTGGTAATACCATACCAGTTTTTTTCCAATTCGGTATCAAGCTTCCGTTGTACCTCTGTGAAGCACCCAGATGTAAGTCCTTAGTGAGACGCAAAACGCAATAAAGCTGTACGTCTGTATAGATACAAATAATGTTTCACTTACAAGGATGTGTAAAAGCAGGCATCTTTTTGTTCTAAAGGACGAGGGTATTTAATTGGAAGGCCATGGTTTAAGTCGCAGTCTCAACAGGACGAGAGGCAAGTTATTTTCGTACATACATTGAACTGGTCTTCCGTTTACTTCTACAGGTCATTAGCCGCCTTTTCATCTTACTCTTCAAAGGGATTTTACTGGATCACCGGGGGAACAAATATATAACATTGATTCAAATAAGTAATAAAAGTCTCGGAAGCAGCAGGATGCGGCATGAGTGTTCTTTTTTTGTTCTTTTCATCCCATACATTCGTCGCAGAACCTACTGCAGCGCACACTTGAAAAGGCAGAAGGCGCCTGGTTATTGATCAGGTGTGTTCATGAGTGAACTTCAGCACACATTAATGAACAAAGGCCGCGGTGCACTCTGGTCCGACTGGCTTCTGTGGGAAGGTGTTTGCTGTGTGGTGTTATAACCACCTGCCTACTGAGAACACATTTGTGGTTTAAGTCAAACCCTTGATGTGTGCTGAGTTGCACATGCTACAGAAAACGCATCTACAATCCAGTGAATAATTAAAATCATTATGTAGGGAAAGCAGAAATGCTGATCAAAGTAATGATTCAATATTATTATTTGAGAAAGGCCGCTAATGATTTACATTGCTTCACTGAGATGGGGCCTTAAATCTTATGTACAATTCAAATTCACTCGAAGGAAATTCGATTTTTTTTCAGCTGGCGCTGTATTTATATGCAAAAAAAAAAAAAAATCGGATCTCTTTTCAGGAATTTATCACCAATACTGGGTGGTGATCTTATCCCACCATATGGAAGCGTTAGCCCTGTTGCCTATTATTCTACATGCCTCAACACACCTTGTAGACCTCCCTTCATTCCACTACTCTTGGAAGTGATCTCTGAATTGTCCCCATGCAATAGAAGTTACAATAAAATGGATTACTTTTCTTGTAATCTCTCACCATTCAAAGCACAGCTTTCTGTTGTTTTTCCCAGCTAGATCTGTAACTTTTTCATATCACCTCTATAAAAAAACAAGCACAAAGAAAATAAAATAATCTCGTCGTTTTAGTTTTTATGATGATCTTAAGAGTAAATTACTAGACAGAAACTTTAGGCCTGAACTAGAGTTTGGAGGAGAGGATATTCCATCGCATATGTAATGGATACCCTGCCCACCAAGTCCTTTGTCCACCTGCCTAATTTACTGGTGTGCGTATTTTAAATATATATGCGATGGATCCCGACTTAGAGTGCACTGTGTTCTATGTTTTTTTTCTGCTGTTCATAGACAGTAAAAAAAAGATAATGACCCCCACACCATAGGCCACAATTCCGATAGAGTGGGGTATTTCGTTTTTCAGTTTTTAAATAAAAATCCCGCTTTAGGATCTTATTTTAAAAAAAACAAAAAATTGTAAAACATTTGACAGGTAGTTCTCATGTTTGACAGAGCTGTCTGTCAAACTTTTAACACACTGACAGGAACTGCCATGATGTGGAATATGGGTGCTACATCAGGGCGGCTCAGGGGCAGATCTACAAGAAAGTGACACATCTGTAGAGATGCGTCACTTTCCCTGCGCCACACTGAGAAACCCTTGCGCCACCATGGATGCGCCCTATTTACAATACGGCGCACCATGGCGCAAGGATTGACAGATGCGTCAAACATTCTGACGCATCTGTTGGGGCAAAAGTCACGCATTGCTGGAGTCGTGTCGCAAGCACGACGCAACTCCAGCAATGCGTGTTGAGGCCTATTCCCACTACACTGCGTCACTCCTTACGCCTGCTTCAAGCAGGTGTAAGGTTTTGACGCAGTGGCATCCTAGAAGTGACGCAGTGAAATCTTGTAGATTTCACTGAGTCACTTTTATGAGGCCTTCCTACGTGGGAACGCCCACCCTGCATACATTATACCTGACGCAGGTATAATGTGACGCAGGGCTTTACAACGTGACGCATCTCCCTAGATGCATCATGTTGTAAATGGGCCGCACCATTTACGCCGCGACTGCGTCACAAAAGTGACGCAACTGCAGCGCAAAAGTCACGCAAGGGGCTTGTAAATCTGCCCCTGAGTATTTTATTTCTTCACCCTGACAGAGTAACTACCATACTATGCACTTCAAATCAGGCCCCATTGATTCCTATTCGCAGGATGACACTGGCCATCTATCTCATCCGGCATTTTCCCATGGGGCTGGAGCCACTGGAGTCCAGTTTTTGGCGAGGCTGGCTTTTGAAGGCCAACGGCCACCGCAGGCCTCTGTGTCACTCTCCTCAGCTCCCCAAGGTTTGTTGCAGCAGGGACCCAGAGCAAACAGAGAGTGAAAGAGAGAGGAGGGATGAAGACAGAGAGATAAGAGACACGCAGAAGGAAGCAAAAAGAGAGGAAGGCGAGAGATCAGAGACAGAGGGAGATGAGAGACACGAGAGAAGGGGAGAGTCAGGAACCAGAAAATGGATGAGAGAAGAGAGCGAGAGCATGTAATGTAAGGTGAATTTGTAGAGCGCTGATTGTCATCCGTGAGGGTATCCAAGTGCTGAAGAGAGGGAGGAGGGGACAGAAGCATTGCTTTTTTGATTTTTTTTTCCATGGATGCTTTTCATTCCCAGTCCAGCACCACCAAATTGCATTCCATGGAGTCAGTGGCAAAATGGTCTGCAGTGGTTAAACCATGTATAAATGGAGTCAGTCAAATAATTCTTTCTTTAAGTGGAAATTCAAAAAACATTTTAGCTTGTTTCCAACCTTCCCCTCAAGTAAAAAAACGTAATTTCGGTTATCGATAACATGGATAGCTTTTCTTTACCCCTTCAATGATGTGTTGCAGATTCCATTCCTGGCATTACAAGGGATGACTAGAACTAGGGACCCTTCTTGTTAAGTAAGACTACAGTCTTTGCCCATGCTTATCCGATTTCTGTGTAGGGCTATGGTGGATTGTGAAGGGGCGTCTGAGCCAAAATCATGTGCACTAGAGAAAAGATTGAGGACAGATGAAAATATAAACTACTTGAGAAAGGATACACAGGACACGACGTAAACAGAAGCAATATAAGGATATTCAACAGTTGAAAAAGATATATTTGCTCAAAAGATATGTATTAATCATTCTCCTTCTAATCTTTATTTTTGAAATCTTAATCAGGAATCCTACGGCTGGAAATTGTTGCTGCCAATGGAGATTCGATAAAAAGCTAGTTTTTGCCAATTATCTGAAAGCAGAACAGAGACTCTGACTTATTATTTCCTATATATTTAGTGTGAGTTTTGGGTTGGGTTTGATGTCCATCTCATTTGTCTCCTTTTCCTTTGATGCCCTTCCTCACTGCTATCATGTTTGTACTACCCAGGAGCACTTCGGTTTCACAGCTTTCGGAATAGTTGACTTGTATCCTTCCACTGCTGATGGTGTTTGCATTCAGCGGTCTACTTTCTTCTTTCCCTTAAAGCATTTCATGTGAGTGCATGTAATTTCTTGCTTGCTCCCCTATGTGCTACGTACCCTTTGCTCTGCTTTCACCATTTCACTCTGGGTGTTGCTTCCCCTTTGTTCCCTAGTACATCTGTTGCTTCCCATCCAGTGCCTGTTTTAAAATTAACCCCATCTTTTAAAAATATCATGGCTCCTCAGTTGCCTTCCCACCCTTCTCATTTGTCTCCCCTTCCACATACCTCTTCCACTTCAATGTTATACTTAATAAACTTTCGTGTGTCAGAGTTGATTATGATGGTCGTCAAACTAAAATGGGTTTTTACCCATTGCAAGAAGGCTACACCTAAGTGCGCATTCGCAAGCATGTTGGCCAGGCACGAAAAAAAGGGTTTCTATTATTTTAACAAACCCATTGATGACCATCATAGGTATGTGTACTGCTGCTGTGACCATCTTTTAATGAGTCTGGTAAAATACAACACATTTATTCAAAGATGGCAACTGCGGATGCATATACATCTAAGGCAGTCATCTTTAAAAGTGCATTTGTAATGTTTTAACAACCCCATTCAAGGATGGCCACCTCAGATTTGCACACATCCATGCAGCTATGTAACACAAATAAAGCAGTGGTAAGCAAGGCTATAGGTTTCACTGCTGAGATGTATTTGGCATTGCCAGTGCTTGTTTTTGCTTGTCCCTTTTATAGCACCCCAAGGAAGATGGCAGGAACCCATTCTCATAAATAATAGTGTAGAAGCTTTTGAACAGATCTGTATGACACCTTCTCCAACCTCAACAGTATGGGGCGTTTAATAATAGTTAAAGATGGTATTGTAGGTAAATAGTCAATGATGGCCTAGAAATTAATGACCACATTTCAGACACCATCATGAACCAACTTCAAATCACCAAAATTCCAGGGTAGCAGAAATTGTATCATACACTCCTTGGCCCACAGTTGCAATGCAGTATAGCTTCTTTGCCTTGCACTTAGCCTCAACAGCATAGTTGTTGCTGCTGAAGGGATAAAGTTAAGTTGAGGAGTGGAAATAAACATAGTACTTTCTACTCTGGTCACTGCCTTTGTGACAAACACCACCAAGGGTCACCCTTATTCTTTGTTTTTAACAACAGTAAGAATGTATTTATGATTCGTTTAACCCAACTGTTCTGCATTTTACACTTAATGTATTGAATAAAATTTTGGTTGTTTCCAAAATAAATGTATCGGATTGATAGAATCATTTATAATATTAAAATACAGTGTACCTGTAGGTGATGTTGGGGGTCTGTAGATGGTGGTGGTGAAGCAGATGATGGACTCATTCGCACATACATCCTTGTAAGATACAAGATTACAAATTTAGAACAGTGTTTTTACTGGCATGGATAACATTTAGCCTGGTACATTTTAATGGCTCACTGAAAGAATATTGGACAAAAAAATGGTGTGGACAGAACATCATGTCAAAAATATCAAGGACCAAAATATCGAGAAGGTAAGTGAAAATAGGCAAGTATAGATTTACTATCCTTAACTCCACATTGATATATATATATATATATATATATATATATATATATATATATATGCAGGTACATTTCGTCGTATTGCTTCCTTTCTCCCGGAAAGACGAACACAGACCCAATATTTCGTGCAAAATAGTTTATTGTTTTAATGCACGACCGCCATATATATATATATATGCAGTGCGCGCCACAGGGCTGCGTTGCAGAGAGGTGGTCCAGGCCACGCCCCTTTTTACACCTCTGTGCAACGCAGCTCTGTTGCGCTTACTGGAGGTACCTGGTGGGCTAGTTGGACCCCAGGGACCCTTAGGATTCAAGGGGACTTTATCCACCAACTTAAAACGGCCAGAGGGCGTGTTTGCACACATGTAACCTCAGGCCCCCCCTCCCTACACCAGTGTGCAAACTTGCCCCATGGCGCGTTTTAAGAGGTAGTTTTAATCCCCCTGCCCTATTATGTACTAGGGAGTTACAGAGGAGGTCATGCTAATCACAGGGGTACCCCAACGCATAGTGTTCCCTAGTGTATGTAGGTGTTTTCACTGTATTCTAAGTGTCTTTTACCATAGCACTGGCTCTAGGCCTGGTTAGTCAGAGTCAGTTACCACCAGTACATGTCTGGAAAAGGTGTGGGCACAGGATGATTTTGCAACAAGGCCTCTTTCTGCTCCTCTGTTGGTTCTTTCTGCACATGTCTTGCTTCTTCCTGGATTTTTCTTCGTCTTTGTGGACTTCTGTTTCTTTCGACATTTTTTTGCTTCTTTCTGTGCGTTTTTTCTTCTTTCTTCACATGTCCTACTTCTGTAGGCATAGTTACAAACTAGCATTTGAAAAACCTTTGAAATTCACTGAAAAAACCATAGGTTTCAGGCACGTTATAGTTAGAAATTAGCATTTAAAAAACCTTTGAAATTCACTGAAAACACCATAGGTTTCAGGCACATTATAGTTAGAAATTAGCATTTAAAAAACCTTAGAAATTCACTGAAAAAACCATAGGTTTTAGGGAAAGTTATAGTTAGTTGGACATTGCACTCGTACAAAACCCGTGAAATTCCCCCGTTATAGTTAGTTCAGCTAACTATAACTCGCGCCCCCGCAATGCACTGCTGATGACGTCACATATTACATCACTCATGACATGGTCAGTGACATCACTGATGACATCACTGATGACATCTCAAGTGACATCACTGATGACACTTTATTATGGGTGGGGGGCCTTGTGGGCCCCCCAAGCCCTGGGGACTGCCACCTTCCCGGGGTTTCAATTTTTAAAAAGAAGTGTGTGGGGGGGCACCTGCCACCCCCCCACACTGCCCCGGGGACCACCACCTCCCCAGGGGATACATAAATTAAGGGCGGGGTCCGTTGCGGCCCCCCGACCCCAGGGACCACCACCTTCCCGGGGTCTTAAGCGTGATGGGAGAGGGGCAGCACGGACTCCCTTCAGGAGCCGTTCTTGGCCCTGGGTTATAGGTTGGCTCTAAAAAGAGCCGTTGTGTTCATTATGACTCTGTTTGAGCTGCATGTAAGTGCGGATGCACAGCTTGAGGTTGTTGAGAAAAACTCTGTTTCCTTCATCTGTGAAGTGAACTCCATCACTTCTGTAGATGTCATCCATATCAAAACGTAGATTGTTGCTATAGATGGAGCCCATCCTATGATCTCTGAGGTAAGCAGAAACAGCTTAATTGACATTCTTCCTAGGTTTCTCAATCTGTGGACAGAATTGATTGGACCACTTCCATTTTTGTCTTTGACATATATTACAATATACAAAGACAGTTTGAGGCAAAAGCAACATCAATTGTGCAAAGGTATCCTTCATTAGCATTTCCAGCCCTACCCCAGCCAATGTGCCTAGGTCATTGCCACCACAGTGCACAATTATGAGTTCAGGGGGTTGGAGATGCAAAAAGGTTTTAACTAAAGGCATCAATTGGCGCCACTTTAGCCCTCTCTGTGCAATCCATTTAATATCCACATTTTGCAAAGCTAGGTCTTGGTCAATACCTCTGTGTTCAGCATACCTTTTGCAACAGAATACATAGCTATGCCCTACAATCCATACTGAGGGCATCTTGAAGGGATGTCTTGAAGGAATGAAAAGATGTCTGCAGCTCAGGTAGTCAGTTGGTAGAATGAGAGGTATCTAAAATGGTGGAGAAGATGCAGTTTTTGAAAAAGCCGATAAGTGATTGGCAGCTTATTAACATTGTACACTCAAAATAGGACGCATGTTATTTTGCTCAAGAAGCATGTTTCGGATTGGGTATAGAAAAATGTTTGACAGGTACGGTAGATAGGATAAGCTAATATTTTGCAAAAGTCAAACACACCTGCAATTTGCTTTAGTAAGCTACTGTGCTGAACTTGAAAATATGGTGAAATTGCGATCTTCTGGTAGAGTTCAATGTTGCAACAAGTGTTACTATGGAAACTAGTATTAAGCAGAATGGGGGACGGGTTGCAACTTAACTGTCGTTTTATGATATGAAATGCTAACTTATATATAAGTGATATGTTGTTACAGTAAGTTTTCCCAAATAAGTACTATGTTTGGAAGTGGTGTGATGTTAAAAAAATAATACTAGCATTATTGGAAATAGGTTTTTGAACTCCCGTAAGGGTTTGCGGCTCCATCTGGATGCTACACTCTGGCACCGTAACATTTAGAAGGGGTTAATATGTCTAACCAATAGAAATGTGTTACACAATTTGAAATAATGTAGGAAGCAATTTGATTTGTTACTTACATTTATTTGTGTGGAGAAAGAGAGGGAAAGTTTGCCATTACTGGTTTTACCTTGTTGAGAGTGCTGCATTACATTTATTGTGTGAGAAAGAAAATCTTTTATGAGTTTCTGATATTTTATATTCTGCAATACTATTACAGAGGTTAGTTACACAAATGTAAGATGTGTTATGTATTATGTAGTAGTGCTTCACTCTTTGTAGTGATATTTTTAGATTTGAAAAGCATTATTTTCAAAGTTTTGAAATTATTAGGGAAGTGTGATGTTTGAAATATATTGCGAAATGTACAGATTTGGATTGTAGTTTGTTTTTATTGTACTGACATGATGATTGAAATAGTTTGTGCATAGTAATATGTGTACAGTGGTAGATGGATTAATGATTATGGTAGTTTGTGGAAAACTACAGCTGAAGTACGCCGCATAATTTTAGGTGTCTCTATGAAATGTGAAGTTCCGTTTGTCAGGTTTTAAGGTCTGCATGGTCTTGTGACTGAGGTATGTCTCTACTCGCACAAGTAATCTCATACGTATTATGCATCTGAAGATGTTAGACATATAAAACACAGGTACACATCTAGTTGTATGTTTCTTTTATATATGATACTACTAGCAAAGGTAGAGAGACATGCATGCATGCTTTCAGGAATATGGTGCAACTTATAACAGAGACATGTGAAAGGTTGCTTGTTTATATTTGGTTAGAACCAACACTCTGAGTAGTCACTGAATAGTGAAGCTGCAGGAGAAAAGTGAGGTTTAAGACATGCTGGCAGAGCGATTAGTGATTAGGCTACTTTGTATGAGTCTGTGAAAAGGTACACTTCAAGTATGCCATATAAATTTAGGTATCTGCTTGAAATGGGAAGTGCAGTCTGTCAAGTTGAAAGAATTGCATGAAGTTGTGACTGAGGTATGTCTGTACTTACACATTATTACATATTGAGCAATTAGAACAGTTACCTTTTTCCGTAGCAGAGACTGATTCAGCTGTGTGATTAATACATGGAGTTATTTCACTGCCCATCTAATTTTTTCAGTTCACGCCCTGCATGAAACACTACGCAATTGGTAGATATAAACCCCTTGACAATAAATATATTCACGAACTATGGTCGCTAACGTTCACCCATAGATGTCAGCGCACGGAAAGGGAAGTTTTTCTTACAGGGTACGAATGTGATTGTACAGTAGGACATTCCCTAGTATGCAAACAAGTTAAGTTGCAAGGAGCTTGTAACGTTTCGGCTCCTAATCTGGCTTGTTTTTTAAAAGGTATTCCGGTCCCAGCTGTTATTTCTGCGCTTACTTTGCTTTGTAATGGGAGTTATCTTATTTTGAATAACCACGAGTGCTGTGGCTTACTGGCTGGTGTCCCGTATATTTGTAACTGTTTGTCAACGAGGTACATGTTGAATCAACGTCCTGTTTCCGCCCCCACATGAGATTGTAGATAGTTCCATTTGGCCTTCAATTCCAACTTTGAAAACAGATTTCAACAAACTAGGCAGACTCAAAGTGCTATTCTTTCAACAAGAAGTCGCTCTCAGATTGGCTCGAGAGACCTTCGAATTGCAGGTGGGGAGAACCGCAAGTGAGATAAACTCTCTGTTAAACACGAATCTCCCACTCTATTTTTGAGAATTAATACATCAAATATTTAAAGCGTCTAATACGGAAGGCCTCACTCACTTTTTTAAAGTTGTGGGATCTGGTCTTGTTTCTTCCTTCGAGGCTATTTTTGGAGTAATACCAGCCTTTATTCATTCTGTTTTTTCCAACACCTTCGGAGGGTTTCCACTGTTGCTCCTGTTGATTTGCAGCGTGCTGGTTCTTATACTGTTGCTTTGCAATGGCTGCTTGATTTGTGGAACTGCCAGGTGCTGTCCAGTTGCAGCTGTACCGTTATCAGATGTGGAAGTTTTTTTGGTTCTATGCCGGTGACGTCCTTTGCCATGGACTATTGGCTGACCTTCCGCTATGCCTTCTTCACCTGCATGCAACCTGTGTTCCACTGCCTGCGGTGCCCGTTTCAATGGGCCCTGGATATCTGCCTCTCCAATACCACACGGGCCACCCTGGATTACGATCTGCTAATGGGTCCCTTAAATGCCCATGACCAGGAATGTGCTATGGGTAGGCGCCTGTTGTGCGATCCTTTGCTTGGACCAACGGCACACTTGAGTACCTGCGCCCGTGCGCTACGCCTCATTACTCAGAGTTTCATCGAAGTTGACGCAGGTTGCCCTGAAATGCTCCTAAGAGCCTGTGGATATGAGGAGCATGTGTGTTCGTTTGATCTCATCACCTGGATGGCAAACTTTTTGCAATGGAAGAAACAGACAACATTCTGGAGTTCATGGCATTCCGGTTTTCCCGCAACGTTTTGGTCACTGACGACGACATGTAAATGCATGGGTTTTTGAGCACCTAATTGGCAAAATGTTGTCTTTCCAAACAATATACTCTTGAAATTACAAAAAAGTTTTGGGCCTTTTTTGTAATCTCAATTGGACTCCAAATAAGATGTTTTACCTCTGATTATCTATGATTTCTGATTCCACATATGGCTAGCGCCCTGGCCATGGATAGGGTGTCACGTGGCTTATAGGGACATTGTTGTTTTTCACTAAGTTAGCATGGGCACTTCGCAGCTTGCCTGCTGCTTTTGCGCACGTTACTACACATCTTTATTTTTGCAATATTTCAATGACTGCTTTCACATGGGAAGTGATGGCTGTGTTCACTCTCTGCAAGTTCCTGGGATTTTGACTGAACATTATGTGCAAGGTCAACAACAATGCCCCTTGTTATTTTGTTCTGGCCAGACCTTAGCCCTTAGAGAAAACATACTGATGCAGCTGTTGTCTGGACAGCGCACTTGGGTTTTTTAGTAGGGTACATGAAGAGGTGAGACACACTTGGAGAGGGACCTTTCCAGGGAGAAGACCTATGACGTATATATACCATGTATAGGCTAAGGTATGGGGTCTGGTGACAAAGCCCAGAGATCTTGTATTATATAATAATAGTTCTTCTTAGCAAGGGGAGGGAGGTTAGGCACCATAGTGTTTTTCTGCATTGTCTTTTTATGATGACATCTCCCTTCACGTTGTATGCACTCGCTGCTATGCTGACTATATTTGTGCTATGCATTTTCCTGCTTGTTGTGGCTTGTATACTGCATGTTAGGGCACATTAGTTAAAATAAATATTTTAAACTGTTTTGTGTCTCTGTCAGATCTTATTGTGGACAAGTAGAACAGTGTGAGCGAAAGGCTATGCCTTGTTACCGCGATTCCTGAGAGATCTGGGAGTGTTGTGTTCTGGGGTGTCTAATGATTTGTTTCTCTGGGAATTGTGTAGGAGAGAAAGGGAGACACTATAGCTAGTCGGTCCTGGGTTCGTGGGTACTAAGGTGGTAGGAAGACCCAGTCCGTATATATCAAGGTCCCATACTTCTGCGCATAGTTCTGTATTTGGGCAGAATCCCTGCAACAATGCTAGACCTATAAAACACAGGTATACATCTATTTGTATGTTTCTTTTATATATGACGGCACTAGCAAAAAACACAGACAAATGTCTGGATGGTTTGAGGAATAATCGTGAGAGTTACAACACAGGCATGCTAAGGGTTGCTGCTTTATATTTGGTTATTCCCAACACTGAGTAGTCGCTGAATAGTGAAGCTGGAAGATAAAAGTGAGGTTTAAGACATGCTGGCAGAGAGATTAGTGATTAGGCTACTTTGTATGAGTTTGTGGAAAGGTACACTTCAAGTATGCCATATAAATTTAGGTATCTGCTTGAAATGGGAAGTGCAGTCTGTGAAGTTGAAAGAATTGCATGGAGTTGTGACTGAGGTATGTCTGTACTTGTATTTTCACACGTGTTCTGCACCTGAAGATGCTAGAGCTATACAATGCAGGTATACATCTATTTGTATGTTTCTTTTATGTTTGATGCTGCTAGCAAAAGGCACAGACACATGCCTGCATGCTTTCAGGAATATGGTGAGAGTAGTGGTCGAAGTGGGCAGGATCGGCAGGACACGGCGTGCCCCTACTTCTTTAAATCAATATATTCCGTTCCCCTACTTTATTAATTTAAACATGTGTCTCAGGACAGCAGAAATAGAGGAGGCCTACAGATAAGTTTCGGCGTTTTTGGCCGTTCCCGGGATGGACGGGGCGGGCAGAGAAGGAAAAGGACTCTGTCTTTTCACTCTTGCCTAAAGAGGACAAGTACAGTGTCCACTTGTGCCCTGCCTCTGGCAGCTGCTCCCTCCCTCTCTTTCTTCCTCTTATCA
This sequence comes from Calotriton arnoldi, assembly GCA_963921515.1. Classification (NCBI taxonomy): domain Eukaryota; kingdom Metazoa; phylum Chordata; class Amphibia; order Caudata; family Salamandridae; genus Calotriton; species Calotriton arnoldi. The sequence continues at coordinate 42,346 of CAWUFW010021123.1, forward strand.
ACTCTCTTTCTGTCTAGCTCCTCCTTAGTTACTGAAAACCATGACTTCAAGAAACGGTTCTGACCCTCTCTTTCCTCCTTTCGTTTTCGCTCACTTGTGAAATGGGTAAATAAAAAAAACACTTTTGGTGGAAATGTCGTCTTTTTGACATTTTCCTATCAAAGTGCAGCCTCGGGAATAATAGTCCAAAATATGAAAATTAAATAAATAACGAAATAAAGCAAGGCACAGTGGCCGCAAAGTGGCCAAAATTATTTTATTCACACGCGAACACATTAGCGTCACTTTACACAGTTTACCAGGGAAGTGCTACTTTTGTTTTCTTATCTTTCTTTGAACAGCATTGTGTTCCCCCGGTGGGGAAGTGCACCAATCCTGGAGGTACTGCAATAACTGATTGTTGGGTGAATTGGAAAACAAAATGTGTACCGCAGCTCTGTGTTCATGGATGTGGTCTTTTCAAACCATACTTCTTACATTTTGTAAGGATGTAAGCAATGGACATTGAAATGGGTCCCTTCCGGGCCCTGTAGTCATGTCCTTAACTTTTTAGGAAAAAGCACTCACTGATTTCTGAATAGTGAGTGTAAAAGTGTTAAGGTAACCATGTTGTTCTTGCTTACATTTCACATGCTTTACTTAATCTTGCATTCCCTATGAGGGTTTTGTTTTTCCAGGGTGTTGTTACTTTTTTTTATGCAGCATATTGCTCTTGTTTAGTGTGTAATTTGTATTGAGGCGCATCCAGGTGTTTATAGCCTGGTAAAATTGGGTTGTAGTTGAAGGCAGCGCGAGTTTCTCTTAGTTGGGGAGTATGGTGTTTAGTGGGGGAGAGGATGTGGCTCTATGATGAGAGTTGCCGAATTTGGAACTGGGGAACCTGGTTCAGCCTTCATGATCAGTCCCCCAGACCACTCTTCTTAGGGAGCACATTCCCATGCTAGACCTTAGAAGGCTCCGCAAGAGCTTAGAAGCCCTGGTGTCTTAGCACCAGCAGGTGGACCCTAGCAGTGGCAAGTGTGGGTTAACCTTGAAGGCCTGTCCACCAAAATCTATACTGAAGTTCACCTCCAGTGTTGTGGGTAGCCTATGAAGCAGCACACCCTAGAGCATGAAGTTACAGGATCCTTGAGAAGGGCCTGCTCTAGGGCGGTGTGACTGGTGTGACTACTCTGGGCGCTGAGTTTGCGTGGGGGTGTCAGCAACAATAAAAATGTCAAGATAACTCAGGTGATTAATGTTCTTCTTAGAGAGAGATGAGAGTTTTGTCTAGTGGAAGTTTTGACTCATAGAAAGGTAGCGCAGAGGGTTAATGTGCCTGCTGTAAAGAACATGTACCATGCAGATCACAAAGTGCACATAATGTAAATAGGTCAGTGGGTCAGTGGGTTACTGCTTTTATCAGAGACATCCTTTTTTTTACTTGTAGTTTATTAGTTAAAATGCAAGCATAGAACAGTTGTGAGCTATTAACTGTCATATAAGAGCTGCATGCAAACTGCAAGGTATAAATTAGAGCGTTATGTTCTTTTCCCTCAGTCTTTGATTATTGTAATGTTGCAAAAAGTGTTTATTTGGATAGAAATGAATGCTGATTATTAAAGAGGACACCCCAATCATGGTATTATGTTTTAAATTTTGAGTTTGTGTTTCTCAAGATCAATGACTATTAAACTATACTACCTACTAGTATGGTTGTCATGTGACTGCTACACCTTGTAGTCGTTAGTCATTTGTAGGGTTTCCTATACAGTGATTTACACACGTATAATTGATTGTCTCCGTGTAATGTGTCTGATGTAAAGTGCTCTGACACCCTACACTGGTATGAGTAGCACTGTAGATCAAATTAAATGCATGTGAGAGAGAGTGCGGTTATGGAGACTTGAAGGGCACTGTTAAAGGGTGGTAGTGAGGGAATCCGTGCCGGAGGTGGTCATTGGGGGGCACCAACAAACATTGTTGCACAGGGAGCCACCAGTGCTAAAGCTAGCTCTGCCCTTGAGGCCAGTCCGCCTCACCCATATATTACCTCCATTGGCCTTGTTTCAGCAGGAGTAGCTGCAACTCACCAGGGATCAGCAATGCAGGATTTTTAAGCATGCCAAACTAAGTTAGCAAACTTCACAGTCTCTCTGCTTCATGCACAAGCACTTTTAATATGTGCTGCCTGCTTTGGGGCCACTGGAATTATGCAGCAAAGGAGGACAAAATGATGCAGCAGTGTTGAATAAATTATGTAGCAAAAATAAGCTGCAGCGTAAAGCAGTATATTTTGTGATACTTTATTATTTTGACATTTTTACACATGCTAACAGTCTCTGGAAAGATTTTGCGTTACTAGTACCAGTGTAACATACAAATGAAGCAGTGAGAAAGGTGATTAGTCAACCTTTGCAAAGGGTCGTCCACTTCGCAGCAACAGAATTCACATTTTTAGTAACTTTAGATCTGTTTGAGCTACAAACAATTTACTAGTTGAAATTGTCAGATTATGCAGCAGATTATGTATTATGTGGCAAATATGGCAGAGCTATAATTATATAGAAAACATTTGCAAACTTGGATATATTGCCATTCATGTTTGAACTGATCTTGTGGAAAAAGGGAGTATAAGTGCCGACTGAAACTTCATGGCTCGGAGCAAATGGCTTGTGCTTTTACTTTTAAGAGTATTTGGGACATTCTGTGATTGGAAACATATGCCATTTTGTGAATGTATTTTAATGTCAATAACTCATATTATAGCTTAAATAATCACGAGTATCCATTGGTTGAATTAAATAACATAATAAACTGTAACTGGTCAGTGAAATGTCAAACAAATACTTAAAAAATTGGAATATTTTGTGCATTCTGGACACACCTTTGACTCTGCCCACTGATCTCATCCTCAGGTTGTTCCCGCCCTCTGATTCTCCGCCGACAGTTCACCTACCTTTTTTCCCCCACTTCGACCACTGGGTGAGACTTACAACAGAGACATACGAAGGGTTGTTGCTTTATATTTGGCTAGGGTCAACACTCAGAGTAGTCGCTGAATAGTGAAGCTGCAAGATAAAAGTCAGGTTTAAGACATGGTGGCCGAGGGATTGGTCATTAGGCTATTTTGTATGAGTCTTTGGAAAGGAATCATTGGAGTATGCTGTATAATTTTAGGTGTTTGCTTGGAATGGGTAGTGCAGTTTGTCAAGTTTAAAGATCTGCATGGTCTTGTGACTGAGGTATGTGTCTACTTGCAAACGTATTCTGATATGTGTTATGCAGCTGAACATGCTATACGCGTGTAGTACAGGTACACCACTATTTGTATGATGCGTCCGCTAAAAGGTAGAGACGCATGCATGCATGTTTCCAAGAATATGGTGAGACTTACAAGAGTAACATTGCAAAGATTGCTGTTTTGAATTCCTGGTGTTCTCTTGCTTCTTTCTACACTTCTCTGGATTCTTTCGGCATCCTTCTTGTCTGTTTCTGCCCCTCTCTTGGTTTGTTGTGCACTTCTCTTGTTTGTTTCTGAACCTCTTTTGCTTCTTTGTGCAGCTCTCTTTCCCCTTTCTGCAGCTGTTTTGCCTCTTTCTACACCTCTGTTAAGTGTTTGTGCACTTGTCTTCCGTCTTTATGCACCTCACTTTCCTTTCTGTGCATCTCTTTATTCTTTATGCACTTCTCTTGCCTCTTTGTGAACGTCTGTTGCTTCTTTCTGCACTTGTCTTCTCTTTCTGCACTTTTCTTGGTTCTTTTGGCACTCATCTTGTCTCTTTTTGCGTGCATGTTGTCTGTTTCTGCATCCCTCTTCTCTCTTTCTGCACTTCACTTGCCTCTTTGAGCATCTCTTTCCTCTTTGTGCAGCTGTCTTCCTTCTTTTTGCACCCCTCTTGCCTTTTTGTGCACCCGTGTACCCTGTTTTGCACATCTCTTGCCTGTTTCTGCATCTGTCTTGTCTCTTTGTGCACTTCTCTTGCATGTTTGTGCACCTCTGTGGTTTATTTGTGCATCCGTTATTGTCTCTTTGTGCACCTGTGTTGCCTCTTTTTGTATTTCTCACATTTTTTAGTAGCTGTGTTCTTCTTTGTGTATTTCTTTTTGGTGTTCCTAAACTTTTTTTTTCTTTCTCTCCCTTACTTTCTCTTTACTTCCTTTTTTCCTCTTTCTGCAGTTCTCTTGCTTGTTTCTTTAGTTTTGTTTTTTTATTTGTAATAAAGAGAATAGCAATGTAATTGTAAGTAATTGTTTACTAGTTAACATGAATATTGATATGCAATTAATTTAAAATTGTTACTTCATGTAACAAATTATTGAAACTGTTCTTTGTTTTTTAGAAAATTATTTTGTCTGGATCACAAATTGAAGATGGCAAGAAAACATGAAAAGAGAAGACAACAAAAAAAACAGATCTACCTAAATAAAAGTAAAAAGAGTGTATTAGAAAAAGACAAAAATGTTACCAAGGATAAAGTCTGTTCTGGTAAGAGGACTAAACAGTTTCTTAACACAGTTGTAAAAAAATTAAAGTAAGAGAATACAATTTAAAAAAAAGGAAAGTCTTACAACAAAGAAGAAGGAGAACAAGATATATTATAGTAAGAAAACAACACATGCTTCAAGAAGCGAAAAGCAATTTAAAGAGATATGCACACGTATCTTTCAAAGTAGAGTAAATCAAAATGTATTAAAACATTGTTAAAAGTATAAAAAAGATCAGCAGCGTATAAGAAGGAGCAACACATTGAAACTTTAGTAGATACTGCTTTTGAATTGAAACGAAAATTATCTATATTAATATTGGAGAGAATGAGTACATTGGATAAAACAATGGTGTTTATGAAGTAGAAAAGCAAACGAAAAAGACTAGTTAACAGAAGTAACTTTTGTAAAACTTTTACTGGTGAATGAAAGCACACAATTTTCAACAGAACACATTAGTGCATGCAGTTGATACCAGTGGTCGATGGTATGAGATGAAACATTGTTGTCACATTCCTAAAGAAATAATGGTTGTTAGGAGTATGTAAGAAGTAATAGCTCAAGAAGTTCAAGGGAAGCGTACACAAGGTCCTGTATATAAGTGGGATTGTACTAGTATTTGCAGTATTCAACAGGAATCTATTGACATATTGCAAATTTGTTTACGAGAGTATGCAAAAAAAGTCTTAAACAGAAGATTAAGGGCCAGATGTAGGTAACTTCAATTTAGCGAGTCCTTAATAGCGATTTTTACCGAATCGCTATTAAGGACTCGCTAAATGGAATGTAGGTAGGAATCGCTAAAATATTAGCGATTCCTAACATTCCTTAATAACGAATCGGTAATTGAGATTCGTTATTAAGGAATACCTAGCCATTCATTCCTATGGGTTAGGAGGCCCATAGGAATGAATGGGAAGATATTCACTATTAGCGATTCGGTATTACTGAATCACTAATAGCGGGAGGTATTTCAAGGGTGCCAGGGTGTCCAAAGGACACCCTGTTGCACCCCTGAAATGTGCATGTGTGCACATGTGGCGCACATACATGCCCTAAGGGCATGGATGTGTGCCACCTGGCACATTTGAAAAAGCAAAGAAGTGCTTTTTTAAAGGAAATCGCTACTTACCACCAACTTGAAGTTGGTGGTAATTAGCTGATTCCTTAAGGCTCAAGTGCACTATTTTTAGTGCTACGTACTTTGCATTTAAGGAATCAGTATTTCCGATTCCTTAAATGCAAGAACAAAATAAGGAATCGCTATTTTGCGATTCCTTATTTTGCATGTAGGTATGAACTCACCTACATTGCACTCAGCCAAATACCGGTCGGTAACTCTGAAATTCTCCGAATTTCGGCGTTACCGACCGGTATTTCGCCACCTACATCTGGCCCTACGATGTTACAAGGAATTGATCCATGTAAAATAGGAAAATACTGTAAGTTTCAGGGTAATTCTTTGGCTTGTCTTTCAAGAAAAGTTTGCAAAAGTACTTTTCATCATTCAAGAATGTTAGCAGTACACCACTTACAAATGCGGAAGTTAGTAAGGTGAGTTTACTATGTAAAAACTCCTGCATTATGTTTAACTGAAATGAACACAGCTCTTTTGCATGGTTCAGTTTCAGATGTACAAAAAGTTTGTGATGATATACAGTTTGGTTTTTTGGATCACAAGAGGAGTGTGGAGAAAGTGAGAGCTTAATACGTGTCGGTGTTGAAGAACATGCGAAAGACATTAGTATTGAGGAGTTTGCAGCAGAAATGACAATGTTTAAGACAGATTCATGTGAAAAACCAAACTATGTTTGTATTTGTTGTCGACATACTTATTATAGAAGTAAAACTAGGAATGTAGATTTATATTTAAAAAGTGAAAAGGAAAACAATAAGTGGCAGCAATTTGGTGCTTATTTGTTGTTAGAAGGTCAGTTTGAATTGGCTACTGATCAAGTTTTTTGTAAATATTGTTACAACAAATTAGAAGAGAACAAAATGCAAGTTAAAGCAGTACAAAACAAGTTAGAGTTGGTAGCTATTCCTCTAGAACTGGCAGATTTGAATGCATATGAGTCCATTCTTATTCAATCTATGCACCCATTTCAGGCTATGGATCGTATGGAGCCTAAAACAGGTAAGCTGCTTCCAACAGATTTACAAAGGGGTTTGGAAGGAAGAGTTGTGTACTTACCTTTAGATTTTAAGAAAAATATTGAAACTGTTGGTGTAGACAGGGAGGAAAATTAGGCAGTAGTTATTCTAGTTAATGGTGTACCAACAAAGAGTCGAAAAATATGGCACGAGTTTGTAGATGTTAATAAACTTCAAAAGGCTACATTATATCTGGTACAGAATAATATTTATTATAAGAATGTAAATGTTGATGAACAGGTAATATGCTTAGAAGATGAAACAGAAATTTCAAATGGCCAAATAGAAAAAGTGGATAAGTCTAGGAGTGAAGAGATTTATGAACATTATACTATACATCCTCTACATTCAAAAGAAGTGATAGGAAACAGTATTGAATTATTTCAAATGAAGGAAGCAAAGGGAACTCCCATGAGTGTATGGGAAAAAAGTTTAGAAGCTCGTTGTTTTCCACAGTTGTTCCCCACTGGAGAAGGTGGACGATTTTATAAGAGAGCTGTACGGATTCCAGCTTCAGAATACCGCTCGACAAGATTGTACTCTGAAGATCCAAGATTTCGACAGTGCATTCCATACATATTTCATCTTCTGTTTGAAAGTGATTTGTCTGCACTTTCAGATGCAGTTAACCATATATTAAAAACAGGAGTTCATCTTCAACATGTTTCTGCAAAAGAATTCATGGAGATAGTTCAACAAAGAGATGAAAATTTAGAATCACAGTTAATTAATTTGATGGCATGTCAACGTGGTACTAATGAATATTGGTTTCGTCGTCAAGGTGAACTTAAATGTATGTTAAGAAACTTAGGTACACCTACATGGTTTGTAACACTTAGCTGTGCCGAATATGCGTGGGAAGATTTACTTGAATTTCTACGAGTTGAAAATTCAAATGTAAAAAATATTGAATTGAAGACACCTGGAGAACTCTGGGGCATATTATCAAGGGCTCTATCGCCGCTTTAGCGGGACTTTTTCCCGCTAAAGCGGCGATAATTCTAACGCCCTATTAGCAAGCTGTCGCTAACTGCTGTTAGCGACAGCTTCTAGGCGATAGCGACCGGGTTGGGTGCCGCTTTGCATGCCAGCGATATTTATCGCTAATGGCATGCAAAGTAGGCGTTCCCAACCTAAAAGCGACTGGAAACAGTCGCTAAGCTCGCTATACGCCTATTAGCGAGGCAGGGGAGGTGATTAGCGAACCAGCGCTAAACACGTTTAGCGCTGGTTTGTTAACGCCTGGTCTCACCCTGACTTAGCCATGTAATCCAATGGGAGGTGGATTACATGGCTAAATCCCCTCGCCCTATCGCCAAGCTAACACTGGTCACAGTGTGAATATCGCTTGTTTTCAAGCGATATTCACACTGTTCTCAAGGGTTTCTATCGCTTTGGAGATAAGCGTTGCTGATAGCACGCTATCTCCGCGATAGAAACCTGCGATAGCCGGCGATAATTATCCTAGCGCTAACTGCGCTTAGCGATAATTATCGCCGGTTATTGCTAATAGGCCCCTCTGTTCCTTGGATCCTGTAAATGTCTGCAGGTATTTTAACCATAGGTTTCAAAGTATGATGTCATTTATCTGCAATAAAAATATTCCTCCACTTGTAGAAGTTGCTGATTTCTTTTGGCAAAAAGAGTACCAAGCTAGAGGTGCTCCTCATATACACATGCTATTATGGATGCTCCAAAATTTGGAAGTGATACTGATGAAAGTGTTTTGTCTTTCATCGCACAGTATGTTCCCTGTGCCATTCCAAGACAAGGAGGAGAAAAAAGCTTGAGACAACAAGTTTTACGGTTTCAAAGTCATCGATGTGGAAAATACTGTCAACGAAAATACAAGTCTAATGGGAAATTTTATACAAAATGTCGTTTTGGATTCCCACGTCCAATAATTTAAAGGAAGAGTAAATAGTTTTATGTCATCAGTAAGGCATTCAATAACTAGGAAATATCCGGAGAATACATACAACTTAAAAAGAACCGAAGATTCAATGTATATTAATGACTACAATCCAGTGATTTTGAAAATGTGGAATGCAAACATGGATATTCAATATGTTGCAGATAATTCAATTGCTGTTGCTCGCTATGTTACATCAAATATAACCAAATCTGAAAAGATAGAGAAGAAAGAAATGTGGGAAGAAATTTCACAAGAGAAGAGTATTAGCAAGAAATTGTACAGCTTTAGCTTAAAAATGCTGTCCCATCGAGAGATTGGATCCTATGAATGTTCGTACCACCTGAGCTCTGCTAGTTTATATTCAAAGTCAAGAGGAATCATTTGGGTTAGTCTAGGTCTTGCCGCCACACGAAATAGAGTATTGAAAACATTACAAGAAATCGAATACTTAGCACTGAATGAACCAGAAAGAACAGATATTGTTAAAACTAATATGTTGGATACATACTATCCCAAAAGGAGTCCACATCTGGAAAACCTATGTCTGTATGAAATGCTTCAACATTGTAGCTTTAAAAGAAAAGTTACAGAAAATATAAAAGAAGAAAAATATGCAGTAATTGGATGTGACTGATATTTAGTAAAACATGCCAAAGGAAATCCTATTAACCACAGAAAACTCAGTTGCGAAAGTCCAGTTAAGAGGGAATTTTTCTATTTAGCACTTCTGCAACTGTTCAAGCCATGGCGTAGTGAAACAGAATTACTTGTAGATATCGACTGCTATGAAGGTTCTTTTAATGCAAGTAAAGATAGCATTCAATGCACAATTTTCCCTACATATCTACAAATGTTAATTGATGAGATTGGACAAGAAAGTACTATTGCAGCTGAAATAGCAAGAGACAGTCCTCAAGATAGTCAAAGCTCTGGTCCACTAAGTCAAGATCCACTGGGACAATTATCGAAAATAAAGCAGCAATAGCCATGAATGAGGTAGAAACTGCAATGCAGCAAGTACAACAGGATATTATTCCATTAGAAAAGTTAGAAGAACAACTAAATATTGAACAAAAAGAAATACATCTACAAGTGACACAACAGATACAACATGGTTTGCTGCATGAAAAAAAGAATGCTAATGTTCATCATTTAAACCTATTCTAATGTACATCAGTGGTCAAGCTGGAACAGGAAAAAGTTTCTTAATAAAACTTTTGACCAGTTATCTACAGAAAACTACAGAATCACATTTATCTTGTGTTGTAACAGCTCCAACTGGATTAGCAGCAAACAACATTAAAGGGATTATTTTACATAGATTACTTATGCTACCAGTTGAACATGATAATACATTTGAATATCAGAAGCTGTCTGGAGAAGCTTGTTATGAAGTGTCAAGAGTACCGAAGAAAATGAAACTTTTAATCATTGATAAGGTGAGCATGGTGTCTAACTTAATGCTCACCTTTGTATACATGAAAATGCAACAGATTTTAAAAACAGATTACGATGTTCTGTTTGGAGGAAAACATTTAATTGTGTTCGGAGATCTGCTACAACTAACCCCTGTAAAAGGACAACCTGTTTTTAAAACACTTGTCCATGAAGACACTAGGAAATCTTTGGGAAGTATTGGAAATGTGAACATTTGGTTACATTTTGAATATAAAGAGCTTTATAAGAATATGCGACAAGCAAGTGATGAAGATTACGGAAATATTCTTGAAGACATAAGAATTGGTGTCTTGACGAAACATGGTAAAAAAGCTTTAGAAAGCTGGCTAATAAGGAACTTGTTTACAAGTGGAAACACAGCAGCTGAAGTAATGTGCAACATGCTTGGAGAAAAGCAGTCTATAGTTTGCCTAATGCCTACACTTCAAGAGTGTTCTACATTTAATCAAGAACTTTTGAAACTGGAAAAACAACAAATAGTGGAAATTGAAGCTTTTGATAAAATTGAACACCAGGGAGTGACTATTCTTCTCACAGAGAAACTACAGGCTAAATTACATTCTTTGGAAAAGTCTGTATCTAAAACTGCAGGCTTAGAAAAGGGGCAACACTTGGCTGTGATCCCTCGAGTGAACCATCTCCGGGCCGGGGGGCGGTCCTTTCGTTGCTTAGCAGCCAAGTTATGGAACTCTCTGCCCGTTCAGATTCGAAGTCTGAATAGCCTGCTGGCCTTTCGTAAAGCCATTAAGACCTACCTCTTTCCTGCGGCCTAATTTTGTCTTTTTATGTTCACTTCTTCTTTTGCTGCTTCGCCCAGTTTCTTAGCCTCCATGCCTTTCTACTGCTAGCGCCGGGACGTCTCTTTGCTGAGGCAGCTGCGCGCTTTACAAGCTTAGTTAACATAACATAACATAACATAAAAGAAAAGACTTTACATATATGTATAAACTGTCGAGTAATTTTACGGCATAATTTGAATGTAGAAGAAGGTTTAGTAAATGGAGCAATGGGAAAGGTTGTTGATTTTGTAAAATCTCAGAACAGAGATGGAATAGAATTTTTGATTACAAAATTTGATCAGATTAAAGAGGTAAGACAGATTGGGCGTTGTGTTGTACGTTTTTGCTTGTAAAAGATTTGTATGTTCGCAGAAAACGGTTTCCTCTGTCGTTAGCATATGCAGTAACTATTCATAAATCTCAAGGTTTAAGTACAGACAGTGCTTTTGTAAATATCGGAAGTACAGTGTTCAAAGAGTAAAGTTAGGATTCCTAACTTTACTACTCCTAAATGCCTTTTGTGAATACCGAAAGTCATAAAGTTAGGATTTTGTCTCAGTTTAGGAGTAGTAAAGTTAGGAATCCTAACTTTACTACTCCTAAATGCCTTTTGGGAATACCGAAAGTCGTAAAGTTAGGATTTTGTCTCAGATTACTTTTGTGAAGCGGGCCCTGTGTTAGTATCTGTATGAATAAGTGAGGTGGTGTGTGGATAACTGTATAGGTGAGTAAATGGCAGTGTGATAGATTCTTTAGGTGACTGACTAGGTGTGTGAGTAACTCTATGGGTGAGTAGGGGTGTGTGAGTGTCTGTATGGGTGTATGAGTGCATATATCAGTGCTTGTATTGATGTGTAACTGCGTGTATGAGTGACTGTATGGGTGAGTGAGTGGATGTGTGTAGACCTATGAATCAGTGAGTGGGAATGTACTAACTAGTATTGGTGTGTCTATGGTTTCAAGAATGGTAGTCTGTATTTTAGAGTGGGTGTATGAAAGGTTATATTAGGGTGTGAAGAGGTGCATCAGATATTAAGTGGATGATGTCATCAGTGATGTCATTTGAGATGTCATCAGTGATGTCACTGACCATGTCATGAGTGATGTAATATGTGACGTCATCAGCAGTGCATTGCGGGGGTGTGAGTCATAGTTAGCTCAGCTAACTATAACAGCCGAATTTCTCTGGTTTTGTATGAGAAAAGTGTCAACCTAACTATAATGTCCCTGAAACCTCTGGTTTTTTCAATGAATTTCTAAGGTTTTTTTAAATGCTATTGCCTAACTATAAAGTCCTTGAAACCTCTGTTTTTTTCAACGAATACATATATTTATATAAATTTATATATATATATATATATATATATACATATATATATATATATATATACCAACACAAACTTCTGTTTTTCCAGAAAGAAACACGGACACCTTGGAAGATTGCAGTTAAGATGTTTATTGACTGCATATATATATATAAAGATGTTGACATAGACAAAATACTACTGTTGTCGGTTTCGATTTTTGTCAATAAAGAATACATTGAAATGTCTTCAAAATATAAACAGCCACATGTTTTTGTTGGCCTGCAATTTCATTTCATTGGTAAATCCCTTATCAGTACTGCAATTCCTTCTGGCTCGCAGTAACTCGCCATACGGAATACTTTGAATCAGTGAGGTTGGATGACAACTATCAGCTCTTAACAGACTATTTCCTGCTGATGTCTTTCTAAATAGATGGCTAACTAGTTTGTTGTTTTTAACCAAAAGCCTAAGGTCGAGGAACTCCATTGTCTTATTATCAATGTGGCTGCTAAATGTTAGTGGAAATTATCTATATCTGCCTGACGAACAACTTGTTTCTGTTTGACAAACAAATCTATAGAAAGACCCTGGGGACGGCGATGGGTACTTGCTTCGCCCCCAGTTTTGCAGGGTGATACTTCGGCTGGTGGGAGAAGCAGGTGGTCAAGAACATCAGACAATTCAAAAGCCACGTCGTCCTCTGGGTCAGATACATTGACGACATCTTTTGCATTTGGAAAGGCACTCGGAATGAGGCCAATGATTTAATTGTCACACTGAACGATAATTCATTAAACTGGACATTTAGTAGCCACATTGATAATAAGGAAAGAGGATATAGCAACAAAACGATTCAAAAGGCAATTGAGAAAGTCGTAGTGTTAGACCGAAGCGAGTTGCTTATTCCAAAACACAAGGAAACAGTAGAATCATAAATTCGATTCATTACGAGGTACCATAACCAAACGTGGGAACTTAAGAAGAGTTTAACAAAATACTGGGATGTCCTTAAAACAGATCCTGACCTGGCAATACCTATTGGACCAAATCCAGGAATAACGTTTGAAAAGGCAAGATCATTAAAAGATACTCTGAGTCACTGCCTAGTAAGTCCTGAGAAAACTAGTAATGAGATTAAAGGCTTTTTACATGTAATCATTGTAAAGCCTATAAATACAGTAACAGCTGTAAAACAGTAAAATTAGCTGAAGACCAGAAACCCTATGTAATTGATAAACAACTTACCTGTAATACTGAGTATGTGGTTTATGCATTATTATGCCCATGCAGGTGAGCATATATAGGAAGTACGCTCCATAAGGCAAAGAGCGTATACTTGAACACATGCGCGCCATCCGAAATGACGATAAACAATACCCGATTGCACGTCATTTTAAAACCCATCACAATCAAAATTGTAATTTATTAAAATTTGTGGTCCTCAATAGAATTCCAAATCGGGAGAGAGGGGCAATCGAACACTAGAATTGAGGAGATTGGAATCTAAGATGATTATTAAATATAACACCTTTCACCCAAGTGGATTAAATATGGATGAAGAATTAGCTGTACACTTAGGCTGATGAATAAGTTTAAATACTGTCAATTACTTATTCCTTCCTTCTGCATAGGTTTTTGCCTTTTTAATATACATGTGTGTTGTAATTTGGATTTTAATTAGCACTTTCTGTGTTAGTTTCGTTTCAGATACAAGAATGTGGAAATGCAGAAGAGAACTTATATATCAAATCCTGTCAGGCCAGCTGGCTTTTGTTTATGAAATCATGGTTAAATATGGTCATTATAATTATCATGAAGTAGGATGAAATTAATTTCATGTACTGCCCACTAGGGCTGAATTGATTACAGGTCACAACTGTTTGTTTTATAACTTTATGGACATCTATGAAAGTTTGGGAATTGACACAATTTGAATAATCATGGGAAGGTAATTATTTACACCTCCAGTTCACTGTGTCTCAAAATGCACGAATAGGTTATAGCTATTGTCAATGTCATATCCTGAATCTCGTGTGATGGCCCACTGGGGCGTTATAAGAATGTTGTAAATACAGATGAGCAAATCTGCCACAACAACAGAATGTGATCTTGTGATTAGGGAGAATCCCTTCAAAATGAATATATGACCGGACAGATGTTAAATGTTAATTATCAATTGCAGGCCGACAAAAACATGCGGCTGTTTATATTTTGAAGACATTTCAATGTATTCTTTATTGACAAAAATCGAAACCGACAACAGTATTATTTTGTCTATGTCAACATCTTTGACGATTGTGAAATGCACGATCTGTCTCTTTAAAACGAGGCGGAAATGATGCATTTACCTAACCCGTGACCAAGGAGTGAGGAAACTCCGAAACGCGTTGGGGATTATTTGTTCCCGGTGTCGAATAAATATATGCTGAACAATGATTTGGCGATTTGGCGATTGAGGCATGGAACCTTTACTGGCCGTGATTGCAGATTTTGGATGGAATTTTGGAGGTTTGCTACCTCGCCGTTAACTCCTTGTGCAAGTCGGCTGGGGCATAAGCGACTGTTATTGGATGGATATATATATATATATATATATATATATATATATATATATACGCTCCAATGCTCCTTTTTCACAGAACAAAGCCAGCACTCGCGGGGCAAATTGCAAAGAAGACTTTATTTTATCTTTAGCAACAACAAACGCGTTTCGGCATTCGCGCCTTCGTCGGTGTAAATGCGCAGCCCCCTTGGTACTCTGTTCACATTTTAGAGCATATGCAAGCTATTTCAAAGCAAGATCAAACATATCCTGTGGCGAGACACTTTGCCAGCATGCATCAAAGCAATAGGGATCTGTTAATGTTCTTTGGCCTGGACCATGTCCCAGTTAACATCAGAGGAGGGGACAGAATCCAAAGGCTACGTAGACTTGAATCTCGTTTTATTATTGATTTGCAGACCAAAACCCCGAAGGGTCTTAACAGTGGGGAAGAATTGGTAGTGCATTTAGGAGATTAATTGAGGTATGGAGAAATGTTGTGTTTGTTCATGATGTCCACATATAACATGACTGAAGATGACCTATAATTATTGATTTTGATTGCAGGTACTATTGGGCATAAAATGCCGATACACGGCATGATCATTTTGGCAATGGTTTCCATATTATGCAGCTATAATAATTTCGCCCATTCAGTCAATGAATAATAGGTAATTTGTCATAAATATTAAAGGATTAGGCCCATGAAGGGCACTTGGCCGATATACGGCGAGATTGTATTTTGACAGACAATTTGTATTTACATATTGATATACTTACATTGATTGTCATATGGGCGTAAACAACGTATTATCAAGCAATGTTTAGCCGATAATCGGCGTTATTAAGGAAACTGGTTTTGTTCCAATACTACCTGCTATACTGTTGCACAGTGTGTTGATAATATCGGGCCATTTAAAGATGGCGCTCAAGGAAGACTAAGTAATGGTCCTTCTTTCATGTTTATTTTGATTATGGAAATGTGTTTAAAAATGGGCGCCACTGCCGCGTCAGTAACACCGACGAAGGCGCGAATGCCGAAACGCGTTTGTTGTTGCTAAAGATAAAATAAAGTCTTCTTTGCAATTTGCCCCGCGAGTGCTGGCTTTGTTCTGTGAAAAAGGAGCATTGGAGCGTCAATGTGTACACGGGGCACCACCGTGTTACCGGCACCCGCTCGCGAGTGCTCCGTATTTATGGTGACAGTGGAGCGATAATATATATATATATATATCTATATATATATATATATATATATATATATATATACACATATATATATATATATTACCTATTGGCGGTCACCAATAGGTAGTTATAGTTAGGACCTTGTTTCTATTCAAAAAGAGTTTTTTCTGTTGCCAATATCTTTGGCGCCGTATGACGAATCTTCGCAAAGTTTTTAAAACTAATGGCCCGCTCCGGTCAGCTCCTGTCTTGAAAGTTTCGGGGTGATTCATCAAGAGAGGGCCGAGAAAAAAGGGGGGTCCCAAAATGCATATTCCCTATGTTAATTTCCATAGGAAACTTTAGACACAGCTACAGCCTGAACTGCTGAACGGAATTACACCACATTTGGCAAAAAGGTAGCTCTTGGTTCAAAAGCAATTTTTTTTTAAAATGGTGTCAATCCGTTCAGTAGTTTCTAAGAAATTAAAAAATTTAAAAATATCGATATCTGGGCGGAGCCTAACCACACATCTCATTGTGAGATCTGATTGGCTGTCAGCACTTCATCCTGGAATTGCTGGCCGCCATCTTGGGACCAATATACATGATAGCACCCCATTGAAATGCATTGTAGTGAATAGAAGATTTTGAGGGACACCAAAAGGAGAACTATAAAGGGTGATAACAGACTGTAAAGAACTCTCTGCAGACTTGAAGATAAGGTTTGAACAAGTCCTTTAATCTATACACCATCACAGGCTCCAAGGAAGCGGAGCGCAAGGCAAGCGGCTACTCCGTGTGTCATCAGCTCTCAACTGTCAATCTGACAGATGTCAGCTGGTGACAGCACAGGTGCACGGTGTCCACGCAGGGACAATGGTATGAACAGCAAATACGGTGTCCTCGCAGGGACACAGGAATATGAAACACAACACATCCTCCCCCTTAGGAAAAGAAAGCGTGGAAGAGAAGGGGGAAGAGAGAGAGAAAGAGAGAGAGAGAGAAAAAAAGGATGGAAAGAAAGAAGGAAAGGTAACCCAAGATTGAAACAAGCGTTATGCATTGAACAAGCCTGAGAGGCTACTCACAAATGTAATCTGAAAGTTTAACAGGTGGCAACAGCCTTCTACCTACCCTGCTCGTGCTGACGGGTATGGGAGTGTCATGTGAGGGCATGGGCGGCAACTGTCTTCTGACTCTTTCCGTGGTGTCGCGATTAGGTAAAACGCGCACGGGTGCACAAGTGGGCTGTGGAATGGTGCTGTGAGCCGTGGTGTTGGAGGTGGGAGGCTCACAGTCAGATTCATCGTCTGACACACCCTGGTGTGCATTGCTGCATTTGCTGTTAGTGGGAAACTCACTGGAGTGATCAGAGGGTATGGTATTGTTTGGGTCCTTTGTGGTCTGTCTGCAGGCGGAGAGGGCGGAGAAGTGCCACACCCTTCCATCGCTCAGGAGAGCGGAATTGCAGTACACCTTGTGCACTGATAGGGGTGGAGTTTATCTGTCCTGTCCCTTGCCTCTGTGCCCACTTCTTTTGACCTTGACCATGTCCCCTACCTTGAGCTCAACTGGTTTACACCCATGCTTGTGGTCATACCCGGCCTTGCAACTGGATTGAGCTAGCGCCAACCTTTCTCTCACATGGTCAGCTGACCATTGTACCCTTTTGGCTGCTTTGACCCAACCCACATTGTCCTTGGACAATGGAGTCCTGCCTCGCATAAGTTCAAAAGGGCTGTGACCAGTGGTGTCGCTGGGTGTAATGCGATAAGCCCAAAGTGTTTTGAGTATCTCCTGTTTCCAGCTTAGGTTGTTGCTGCTGGCCAACTGGACGATGCCTTTGATGACTCTGTTAAACCGTTCAACGGCACCGTTGCCCGCAGGGTGGTAAACAGAGGTGGTTTTATGCTCAATTTGGTTTCTTTGTATGTAATTCCTGAATATGTCGGACATGAACTGTGCCCGGTTGTCACTGACTATCTGTTTGGGGAGACTCTCCCGTGTGAATACATCGTCAAGAAATTTGACTATGCTCAAGGCATCAGGTTTATTAACAAACTTAGGCTCTGGCCACTTGGTAAAATGGTCGATGATGACTATTACGTACCACTGCTCCATGCGTTCTGGTATGGGACCCATGATGTCCACACCAATCCTCTCCCATGGCATGGATGGGCAGGGGATGGGGTGCAGTGGAGGTCTGAACGTGACCTGGGTTTTATCAGAGTTGAGGCAAAGTGTGCAATCCCTGACCATTCTCTCTACTGCTAAACTAATGCCAGGCCACCAGTAGTTGTTTTTGACCCTGCATTTGGTTTTTCCTATGCCTAAATGCCCCTCGTGACACAAATTAAGTATCCTCATCCTAAGGCTACTGGGAGGTACCACTCTTCCTCCCCTTAATAAGAATCCTTCCTCGTGGGACAACTCATTTTTGACCTCCCAAAAATGTCGTAGTGGTTCTGGTAATTTGTTCTTGCATGACCACCCCTCGGTTAACATTTTTATAACCTGGCATAAAACAGTGTCCTTAGCTTGCTCAGTTAGCCATTCCTTTCTTGAAATGCCGTTACATTTTTCAAGTACATTGGCTATGCATGACTCTTCGGTCTCGGACATTTGGTCATTGTCAGTTAGTCCAACAGGCATCCTGCTCAAAAAGTCTGCCACAACATTCTTCACCCCTGGAACATATTGAATTGTGTACATAAAATCAAATAAGCGCACGGACAATCTAGCCAGTCTAGGTGAAGCTGCATATAACCCCTTAGTGGTGAATACTTTCTTTAAGGGTTTGTGGTCCGTGCATAAGGTGACTCTGCTGCCCCAAACAAATTGTCTAAAATGTTCTAAGGCCCAGACGCATGCTAGTGCTTCAAAAGCTATGGTATAATCCACACCTTTAGTATCCTTCTGTGTAAGTACAGCGCCTAAACCCTTTGAACTGGCATCTGTAGTAACAACGTTTTCCAGTGTAGGGTCGAAACCTTGCAGGGGTAAGGTGGTGCACATTTCCTTTTTGAGGGAATTGAAGGCCTGATGACACACATCTGTCCATTCAAACTTGTTTTTAAGTTTGAGTAGTTGCCGCAAAACATAAGTCTTGCACGAAAAGTTTTTGATGAACTTTGCGTAAAATTCTACTAGTCCCAGGAAGGATTGCAGCTCATCCTTGTTGTTAGGCACTGGAGCACTTTTAATGGCTTGCAGAAGTTCTCTTTTTGGGCAGATACCATCGCCAGTGATCTCATGACCGAGATAGCAAACTGAATTGCATGCGAATTTGCATTTTAAGTGCTCGGCAGTCAAACCCTTTTCATCCAGGATTTCTAGCACTTGCTGTCGTGTTCTTCTCTAGTTTTGCCCATCACCGGGATATCATCCTGGAACAATAGTATGCCAGAAACTCCATCAAAGATGTTATGCATAAGTCTCTGAAACATCGCAGCAGCAGAAGCCAGACCGAAGGGCACCCTAGTAAACCTGAAACACCCAAATGGCGAGATGTAGGTCGTTAGCTTCTTGCTGTCACGATGTAGAGGCACCTGGTGGTAGGCCGACTTCAAGTCAATTGTGGAGAACCACTTAACTCCCTTAGTGGTAGCCTACATTTCGCTAATTTTGGGGAGAGGAAACTGTTCAACAACTATATAGTGTCGTTGAGGTCTCGCAGGTCCACACATAACCTCAATTTGCCATTAGGTCGTTTTGCGACAACTAAGGGCGCGACCCACTCTGAAGCTTCAACTTTTTCGATGATACCGTCCTCTAGAAGCTTGTCCAATTGTGCCTTCACCTCATCCTTTATGGAAAATGGGAGGTTTCTCGCTTTATGTACCACAGGATTGGCATACGGCTTAACTTTGATTCTATGTTGGTACCCTTTAAGAGCACCCACCTCCCCACTAAATGCTCTAGGGTATTTGCTCAATAAGGATTTGGCATAGTCATCGTTGCTTGAAACAACTAACACGGGGTCAGTTTTGCTGGGGTCCAGAATTATTCCAAGTTTGCCCTGGTCCATCCACCCAAGTACAGAGGGACCCACTTTAGATCCATATAGTTTTCCAGTAGACTCTCTTCCCTTGAATGCAAAGCTTAGCTTCCGGAAACCACATACATCTATGGGGTCACCTGTGAATGACCTGATGGTGATGTCCGCCTTGTCAAGTCGTTCACCTATGCTGGGTTTGAACTTCTCTTCCCAGACTTTCCTATTGACGATTGTATATGGGGAACCTGAGTCAGCAACGATACTGATGTCTACACCCCCAATGGTCATGTTGCATACCGGTTTCTTTGTCTTGCAGGTACTAGTTTCACTGACTCTATCAACTTGCTCGTCATCCACGTTCAGCACAAACATGTTGACGTCGTCTTCATCAGACATGTCTTGGTAGTTTGCTTCTCCCTCATCCACTATTTTGAATGAACGTGTGTTTCGTTTCCGGCATGCCTTGAGGAAATGCCCAATGACTCCACAATATGAACACCTTACTCCGCGTGCTGGACATTTTAAGTCGTCAGCCATATGGGACATGTTCCCACACCTGTAGCAACGTCCCTTGTTGCTAGACTGAGATTTGTTGAATGTAGACTTAGCACTTTTTTTGTTCCAGGTTTGTTTTGGGTCGTGTTTGTGCTCTGTCACCTTACTAACAGTGTCCCCCTCTTTCTTCTCTTTATTGTCTGACAGAACTGCATTTGCGCATCGGCCAGTGAGCTCAGCTTTTCTCGCGATGTCTATGATATTTTGTAGGGGGTATTCGCCCTTGGCCCATAAACTGTCCTGGATGTTGGAATTAGACCCTTGCATAACTATCTGGTCTCTTATAAACTCGTTGTGTAGACCTCCAAAACGGCAATTGATGGCAAGGTTTTTTAGTGCAGACACATAGTCATCGATAGATTCTTCCTTTCCCTGTTTTCTATTTAAGAATTTATACCTATCTACCCCCACGCAGACTGTAGGTTTGTAATATGTATTGAGGTCATCTATGGCATTTAGGAAAACATCACCCTCATTCTCAGCTCTCACTTTCTTGTTTATAGTATTATACACCTTTATTCCGCCTGCGCCGAGACAATGCATAAGCATTTTGTATTTTTTCTCTGCTTTTAACTCCTCATCATCCTCCAATGTGGAAATGTAATTCATGAAATACTCTCTCCACTTCTCCCACTTAAGTGAGGGTTTGCCCCCTGCTCGCAAGAATGTTTCTGGAGGCGAAAGGTTCCACACATACCCTGAAGCCATGACTAGTGATTGGTATGCTGGGAAAATATTAGCTGAAAGCGAGTGAGGTTAAGCGTAATGCCAGTTCTGGTATGATGCGAGAGAACTCTTACCTTTGCTCAATAGTAACATCTGCTGTTTGTTGAAGTTGACGAGCGTATTAAGATTTGCTTTATATTGTCATGTGTTTATTTCGTTAATGCACAAGTTTTTATGAGCTGCTCGCTTTATTTTTTAATGTTTGGATATAGCGGATTTAAATATTGCAGCATAAATCACAGTACCTTAAATTCTGTTAAGATCCAACATATAGGGCGGTCGGGAGTATTTTGTCATGAAGATGCGCCTCCGTCACTTTCCAGCCATGAAGTAATACTTTTACTCTGTACGCAAGATGGCGCCGCGCAAACGTGCATGTTGCGTCACCGCATAAGCTAGACTGTAGACTTTGTTACTTCAATATGTCTGCCGGCACGTCAGCGTGAGTGCGTAATCCATTACCACGTGAAGCTTCAGCTGACGATGACGTTGGTGGCAGCTGACGGTTGCTTGCAAACGTTGAAGATACTACAATCCGTTTAACTGACTCTGATGAAAAACCGTTGGTACTGTAGAGTACAGCGTTGAGCTTACCTGTGAGGTAAGCTGGCGGAATTGTTGATTCTGGCTTGTTACTGGAGCTGTTGACTTTTCACAATGCTTTTCATAGTTTTAGTGTATAGTATGTCAAATGCTGTACATCCAGTCTCACATTCGCACCGGTTTAGATTTTTTTTAAAATCCAGACGAGTACGTCTACATTGTAGTAAATTAGACACTCGCTCGTCCCAGATTCACGGACAGTGCACAATTAACTGTCAATTCAATACATTTTGGCAGTCCATAAAGTTCAGAATTCACGCTATATGTTCAAGCTGACTGACCTTGGAATACTCCTTGTAAATTATAGCGTGTTTTGTATGAAGATTTTCCTTAATTAGCATAAGCGAATG
This sequence comes from Calotriton arnoldi, assembly GCA_963921515.1. Classification (NCBI taxonomy): domain Eukaryota; kingdom Metazoa; phylum Chordata; class Amphibia; order Caudata; family Salamandridae; genus Calotriton; species Calotriton arnoldi. The sequence goes on from CAWUFW010021123.1 coordinate 64,369, forward strand.
TTGCGTTTGCTTGCAGTCTTCTTGAAATATTGTAATTTGCATTCAGTCACGGCGTAGCGTATTCTTCTATTTTCACAAGATGTGTATACGGTGGGTTCTCGTGTTGGTGCTCGTCGCCAAATTCTGTAAGGAACTCTCTGCAGACTTGAAGATAAGGTTTGAACAAGTCTTTTAATATATACACCAACACAGGCTCCAAGGAAGCGGAGCGCAAGGCAAGCGGCTTCTCCGTGAGTCATCAGCTGTCAACTGTCAATCTGACAGATGTCAGCTGGTGACAGCACAGGCGCACGGTGTCCACGCAGGGACAATGGTATGCACAGCAAATACGGTGTCCTCGCAGGGACACAGGAATATGAAACACAACACAGACTTTAGTTACATTAGAATTCATTTGTTGATGGCACCATACTAATTTTAGGAATTGTGGTGTGTTCTAAGGTGATTTTACCCTGTGAAAAACCTTCTGCTGGGATATCATGAATCATGTTTGAGAGAAAACTATTTTCTCATGCTTGTCCCATAGAGGTTTGGAAGGTGCTCCAGAAGCTAAAATGAGAGCATATTTTCTGTAAATTCACATTATCTTTCTCAGTCATGTGAGAATGAAGTCTGACATTCTCAGTAAAACATGTACATCCAACAAGGGCAGAGACTGTCAGTTGATTCCTTTGTGTTCTACTGCAGCTTCCCAGAGTGTTCTGAAAAGAACTACTAGAGCGCTAACAGCCTTACTTATGACAAAAGTATGGCACACCTGAAACCATCTTGATTGGAATAAACTGGTAACACTTAAAACATTTAATTTAAAAAGGAACAAAATGATGGGGTTCATTTTGTCAAAGAAATTATGGTTAGTGCTGTAGAAAGAAAAATGAGGACATGTTTTGAGTGAGATCTCAAATATCTTCCTGTTATATTTCAACAGGAGCAGCCTGTCAGTTGATTACTTTGTGTTCTACTACAGCTTCCCAGAGTGTTCTAAAGAACAACTAGAGTGCTAACAGTCTTACCTATGACAAAATTATGGCACACCTGAAGCCATCTTGATTGGAATAAACTGGTAACACTTAAAACATTTAATTTAAAAAGGAACAAAATGAGGGGGTTCATTTTGCCATAGAAATTATGGTTAGTGCTGCAGAAAGAAAAATTAGGGCATGTTTTAAGTGTGATCTCAAATCCTCTTCGATTTCATTAGAAAATTCTGACATGCAGACTGAAACAATCACTTTCAATACCTGCAGTAGACTTCCAGTTAACTCCCTGGTGAGCAGTAGCTTTACTACAGTGATCTAATGAGCAACTAGAGTGCTAACATTCTGAATTTATGGCAAATGTGTGACACATCTGAATGCCTTCTTGATGAAATCAAAGTAAAAAACTGAAAGTATTTCCTACTGAGGAGACTGCAGTAAATGAGGAAATTAGGAAACTTGAAAACAAATAAGTCTCCCAAGATAGTCACCAGAGAAAAAAAAGCCCATATGTAGCACAAATATCACTTTTTATTTTTTGCAGTTTTATATAGTGCAGACTGGTCAGGTATTGGAGCGTTGCTCTTACTTGGACCCATTATTGCGTATTTTGCACGAAGTACATGAGATTGATCTTGCAAAACCATGAACTTTACTATTCTGTTAAACTGAAGTTGCTCTGACCCGGGCTTTGTAACACCCATTTTTTACCTACTGGTTTTTAATTAATTCTCACTGTATTGTATTAAGAAAGAGGATTTACTGTGTTTATGTACACTTTTATGATCTATGTTTCTAAATCAGATCGAATAAAGTTTAATTAATTTAATTGAAGTCTCCCAAGATGGCCACCAGAGAAAAAGGAGCCCAAATGTAGCACAAATATCACCCAGATGTAGCCCATGTATAGCCCAATGACAGAAGTGTGGAAAACACTTTTTATCCTTTGTTTTTTTGCAGTTTTATATAGTGCAGGCTGGTCAGATATTGGAGTGCTTTACATGAGCATTGGTTACATCATACAAGGACAAACTCATTTTGGTTGTAGGCATGGGGAGATTAAGTGATTTGACCAGAATCACAGAATGTTTAGCTGAAGCAGAAACTCCAACTTGGTTCTCCAGTTGCAAAGTCTGCAGCTCTGGAAGTAACACCACATTCTCTCCCCTAAGCGTAACATTTAATCAAGTGGTCAACTGGATAAAAAAACATAAAGATAACAAATAATTTAAAAGTGCTTTGTCTCTATTTGAGAACTCATAAAATATGTCCTCATTTTAGTTTTTTAGAGCACTAACCATAATTTCTATGCAAATAAGACCCTCTCATTTCTATAATTTCTAAAGGAAATGCTTTAGGTATTACAGTTTTGATTACATCAAGATGATGTCAGGCGTGCCACACTTTTGTAATAAATATAGAATGTTAGCAATCTAGTTGTCTCTTGTCTCTTTCTGCACGTCTCTCTTGCCTCTTTCTGCACCTCTCTTCCCTCATTCTGCAGCTCACTCTCTTCTTTCTGTACCTCTCTTGCCACTTTTGCACCTCTCTTTCCTCTTTCTGCACCTCTCTTGCCTCTTTCTGTACCTCTCGCCTCTTTCTGCACCTCTCTTCTTTCTGCACCTCTCTTGCCTCTTTCTGCACCTCTGTTGCCTCTTTATGCACCTATCTTGCCTCTGTCTGCACGTCTCTTGCTTATTTCTGCAGCTCACTCTCTGCTTTCTGCACCTCTCTTGCCTCTTTCTGCACCTCTCTTGCCTCTTTCTGCACCTCTCTTCCCACTTTCTGCAGCTCACTATCTTCTTTCTGCACTTCTCTTGCCTCTTTCTACACCTCTCTTGCCTCTTTCTGTACCTCTCATGCCTCTTTCTGCACTTCTCTTGGTTCTTTCTGCAGCTCACTCTCTTCTTTCAGTACCTCTCTTGCTTCTTTCTGTAATTCTCTTGCCTCTTTCTGCACCTCTCTTGCCTCTTTCTGTATCGCTCTTGCCTCTTTCTGAAGATTTCTTCTTCTTTCTGTACCTCTCTTGACTCTTTCTATACCTCTTACCTCTTGATGCACCTCTCTTGACTCTTTTTGCTCTTCTCTTGCCTCTTTCTGCAGCTCACTTGCTTCTTTCTGCACAGTTATTCCTCTTTCTGTACCTCTCTTGACTCTTTCTATACCTCTTACCTCTTTCTGCACCTCTCTTGCCTCTTTCTGCACCTCTCTTGCCTCTTTCTACACCTCTCTTCCCTCTTTCTGCAGCTCACTCTCTTCTTTCTGCACCTCTCTTCCCCTGCTATCCATCAATCTTGGAAAATTATCAGACCCAGACCCAGGCCTTAAGTGATAGCTCGGTTCCCTATTCAGTATTAAAGACAGCCAGAAGTCGCTCCCCCACAGCAACCCAGGAGCACACAACAAACCAGCAAAACCACTGAAAGGCTGACTGGTCCTGGCTTCCATGGTCCTTAGTAAGAAGCCGGAAAGATTGAAATACCTCTAACACTGGTCTATCAATATGTTCCTGGAACATCAATGGTCTCGGTCACAAAATCCAATCAGCAGCCACCCTTGGATTTTTAAAGGAATATGACATTATTCTACTGCAAGAAACCTGGGCAGTTGATAGTATTCCCATCGAAGGCTATCTTGAATTTGTATCTCTCGCAACGAGACAGTTCAAGTTTGGCAGGCCGATTGGCGGCCTGGCGATTTATGTGTCAAGCAAACTATCTCAGTCTTCTAAGCAGCTAAAATTCGAGGAAGACTGGCTCTCTGGAATCCTTTTGGGTAGTCAACGGATTGATCACCAGTTGCTTCTCCTGAATGTTTATATATCCCCATGCACTACTGTGAAAAAATCTAAACTGGATCGTCTGGTCAACATTGCCTGCAATCTGCTCAATGAGTATGGTAGTATACCAAGTATAATCACAGGAGATTTGAACACCAATCTTTTCTGCAACTCCTTCGAGGAGCCAGAGATTGACCCCCTAATGGTTCCATCACACCTTGCCACTCAGTCAATTCCCGTAGGATACAGACCATCAAAATTGGGCGAGTATGTAGCGACTCAGCTAGGCAGCATAGGCTATACTGTATTAAATGGTCGTTTCCACATGGACATTCCTCCAGCTTGGACACGATCCGATGGCCGAACCTTCTCCTTCCTGGACTTTTCCCTAGGGAGCACGGAAATTCTCTCATTGATTGAGAGCTATCACATTGCACCACAAGGAGAAAGTGATCATCGGCCCCAAATCATATCAATTCTCGTCAACGCCCTCGTCATCAGGAGCTCGCTTACACTCCACGCAGGCTCCTACACGGAGAACTTAAAATGAATGAAATGGTCTGACGATGTGGCACCCCTCCTGACGGAAAAAATGCAGAGCACTGTTAATCCAACTATCAGACACTGATTTCTCACCCACTAGTTGCTGGGCTAGCTTCACCAACCAACTACTAGAAGCAGTTCCACTCCAAGAGGAGCATTGAGCAGCACGTATTCCGATCGCACATTTCACCAGCAACAAAAAAATTAAAGTTATGTAGAAATCGTGCCCTTCGGGAATCCAGGAAGAGTCCAGGCAATATGATCAATTTTAACAAATACAAGCAAGCTCAAGCAGCTTTCAAGCTCGCAGTGCGCAGGGAAAAACAAGTGGCCTCAGATCAATTCTGGCTGAAGCTCCACTATGAAAGTAAGAAACCAAACTCAAAGCAATTCTGGTCTCTTGTAAATAGGGGCCAGCGAGGTGAAAGCGGCTATGGCAGCGCAAACATCAGTGTTGATGTATGGTCCAACTTTTTATCATCCCATTTTAAGAGTAATAACAACAAAGTCGACTGTCTCAAATTCCCCAGCAGAGTCGACGCAAAGATACTACCTCCGAAGGCTACAAAGTCAACCTGCCACGGCCCCAGCCTTTCTCCCATTAGCACATCTGAAGAACCCGTTATTGTGGACTGTGGGAATAACATCGATCCACCTTCTGAGACAACATCGACAACGGTAGAACTAAAAACATAAGATCCTACGTTTAATAAAGAAAGCTAGAGCCGATGGTGCACCTGGGCCAAATGGTCTTCCCCAGGCCTTGTTTAAATCGGATGCCGAATTTTGGTCAGGCAACCTAACCCCACTGTTTTCTTACTGCAGGTTAAATAACATTGTCCCCGAGTCCTGGAGAGGAGCCATTATTCATCCCATATACAAGAGCGGGAAGAGAAGCGACCCTAGTAACTATCGAATGATAGCACTTTTAGACATCGAATCTAAATACTACGCCAGCATTTTGTTGGAAGAGCTGTTGGCCTGGGCCAACGAAACAAAGCGTCTCCCCTTCAATCAGACGGGTTTTGTGGCCAATTCTGGTACAACAACCAACCTACTAACCCTGTCCGTTTTGATAGAGAAAGCGACAGTCCAACAAACCCAACTGCACTGCTGTTTCGTAGATTTTAAAGCGGCTTTCGACCGAGTGCCCCGGGGCAAAAATTAAAGTCATGGGGCGTACCTTGGTCTTTGCTTCTCGCAATAGCTGAACTCCATTCTGAAACATGGATTAGAATCAAGCTGGGAGAAGGCGCTCATGTCTCTAGGAAGATCGAGACGAGAAGCGGAGTAAAACAAGGTTGTGTGCTGGCTCCACTCCTTTTTAACCTGTTTATATCGGATCTTTCACAAATTCTCGACGGTGTTAACTGCCACCCACCCCAACTAGACGGAGTGCGTATTAGTAACCTCTTATACGCTGATGACCTGGTGCTGCTTAGCCATACGAAAGTGGGCCTACAAAGGTTACTTGATGAATTGCTCCCTTACACTACAAGCAACTTCCTAGAGTTGAATCTATCAAAAACAAAAACAATTTCCTTTGGGAAGCAAAACAAGATGCGTGGAGGGTGGCACTTCAACAAATTAAAAATCAACTCAACACGTCACTATAAATATCTGGGAATAATTCTCGACACCAGATGCTCCTTTGTTAAACAGAAAGAAGCACTAAGGTTCAAAACCCTGGCTCTAGAGGTTGCCGCCATGAAACTGTCCAAAAAGCTACTTGGCCCCAGTTTACTCCAAATGCTGAAAGTGATGAAGGCAAAGATAACCAATACATTGACGTATGGCCATGAGATCACGAAGGGCACCACAAACACTCTTTTAAACAAACTAATAATCAAAATTTTTAAACGTGCATTTCATTTGCCAAAGTCAGCGTCGCCAGCACAAGTTCGCCTCGAACTAGGTCTACTTGACCATCACGGCGTAGAGGCTGGCGCATTTATTAAGTTCTGTAATAGACTGCGTCATGCCCGGGAGGGTTCCTTGGAGGCCAGACTCTGGCAAGAAATCCAGAAAAGTCACGCTTAGCCATAAATATCGGCTCCACCTGAATCATAGTTTACAACTGCTTTGTGTCAAGGAATTTTGGGGAACAAATCCCCCCCAGTCGGCACTAAAAGCAGTCATTAAGAAGAGCGTCAGGTTGTGGTCCTTTCATTCGGACAGGGCAACATTGTCAAAAAGGAAGCATGCCTGGGCAGTGATCACAAATTTTAAGCCAGGAGTTGTACCCCCTTATTTATTAAGCACGTTCGCACTTTATTGGAAAAGAAAGTTCCTGGCACTAAGGATGGGTGAATGGCCTTTTCTAAAGAATCTTCCAGAATGGCGCCGACCACATAATCACACCTATGTAGGCTGTGCGGCTACCACACCGAAGACATGGAACATATAGTTTACCTATGTCCCGCAATGCTCACCGTCAGACGATTTCTATTGCGAGAAGAATGGATTAGGCTTGGAATCCGATCCTGCCACCAAGCCATAATAGCTGCCTTAAACCCGGACAACACGAGGCTGAATACCAGGTTAACAAAACTTGTCACAAAGGCGCAAAAATTGTTGGAAGTCATTGGTGCCCCCAACCAACCCCCATTATGGCAGCGCAGCACTCCACCCTTGGGCTCAGTAATTGCCTCCCGAACAACAACAATCTGCCGACCCTAACCCGGTCCCCGAATTGAACACTATCTGCCAGGAAGCTCTGCAGAGTTTTAAGTAAAATGCTAACCTTGTATCCATCTGTAATTTTATATAGTGTTTTTTTCATTTTTAAGATTATGTTGCAAGTGTTTTTATATTGTAAGGGTTTTAATTATCCAACAATACATTTCTTACTTACTCTTCCCTCTTTATGCAGCTCACTCTCTTCTTTCTGCACCCCTCTTGCCTCTTTATGCACCTCTCTTGCCTCTTTCTGCACCTCTCTTGCCTCTTTCTGCACATCTCTTGCCTCTTTCTGCACCTCTCTTGTGTCTTTCTGCACCTCTCTTGCCTCTTTCTGCACCTCTCTTGCCTCTTTCTGCACCTCTCTTGTGTCTTTCTGCACCTCTCTTGCCTCTTTCTGCACCCCAATCTCTTCTTTTTGCAACTCTCTTGCTTCTTTCTGTGCCTCTCTTGCTTCTTTCCGCACTTCTCTTGCTTCTTTCTGCACCTCTCTTGCCTCTTTCTGCACCTCTCTTGCCTCTTTCTAAACCTCTCTTCCCTCTTTCTGCAGCTCACTCTCTTCTTTCTGCACCTCTCTTCCCTCTTTCTGCAGCTCACTCTCTTCTTTCTGCACCCCTCTTGCCTCTTTATGCACCGCTCTTGCCTCTTTATGCACCTCTCTTGCCTCTTTCTAGACATCTCTTGCCTCTTTCTGCACCAGTCTTAACTCTTTCTACACCTCTCTTGCTTCTTTCTGCACTTCTCTTGCCTCTTTCTGCACCTCTCTTGCCTCTTTCTGCACCTCACTCTCTTCTTTCTGCACCTCTCTTGCTTCTTTCTGCGCTTCTCTTGCTTCTTTCTGCACCTTTCTTCCTTTTTCTGCATTTTTCTTGCCTCTTTCTGTACCTTTCTTCCTCTTTCTGGACCTCTCTTGCCTCTTTCTGCACCTCTCTTGCCTCTTTCTGCACCTCTCTTGTGTCTTTCTGCACCTCTCTTGCCTCTTTCTGCATCTCAATCTCTTCTTTTTGCAACTCTCTTGCTTCTTTCTGTGCCTCTCTTGCTTCTTTCTGCACTTCTCTTGCTTCTTTCTGCATCTCTTTTGCCTCTTTCATCACTTCTCCTGCGTCTTTCTGCACCTTTCTTCCTCTTTTTGCACCTCTATTGCTTTTTTCTGCACTTTTCTTGCCTTTTTATGTACTTTTCTTGCGTCTTTCTGCACTTTTCTGGCTTCTTTCTGTGCCTTTCTTTCTCTTTCTGCACATGTCTTACCTATCTAGGTGTAGTGAGAAATTAGCATTTAAAAAACCTTAGAAATTACACTGAAAAAACCACAGGTTTCAGGGATGTTATAGTTAGAAATTAGCATGTGATGACATTTGAGATGTCATCAGTGATGTCATCAGTGATGTCACTGACCATGTCATGAATGATGTAATATGTGACGTCATCAGCAGTGCATTGAGGGGGCGCAAGTTATAGTTAACTGAACTAACTTTAACGGGCGAATTTCTCTGGTTTTGTACTAGTGAAATGTCCAACTAACTATAACATCCCTGAAACCTATGGTTTTTTCAGTGAATATATATATATATATATATATATATATATATATATGTATCGTCAAGGTACATGTATGTGGAGTTATATATAGTCAAACTTTGCTTACCTATAGAAACATACCTTCATAATATTTTTGTACTTGATATTCTTGACACAATATTTTGCCCACACAATATTTTTCTCCAATATTTTGTTTAAACACCAGTTTTAACATGTGTGGGAACACACCCAGTAACATCAAATGTGCACAGAAACATGTCCAGTATCAGGAAAAACCTGCAGAATCTAACTAGGTAAATCTGGGACCCATATCTGGTAACTTGGAATGGTTGGGAACTGGAGTGTGGATACTGATTGGAATCAGAATATCCATCCTTGGTATCTCCACGTCCTACAAGGAATGGGGGCCCAGATGCAAATTTGATTGTCATAATTTAAGTGAATGTTCAGTAGCACAACTCAGTAAATATAAACACATATGGGTGGAACTTAAGTCACTAATGACCACTGTCTGCCAATGTATAGAATTGATTAATCCATTTCGAAGATGATTTCCTATTTATGTCAGAGATAAGTGCTGGAAAATAATGAAATATATCGCAAACAAATCAGTTACTTATGCATAGTAGCAAGATTTTTGTGTGCTGAGATGTCATGCATAAGTGTGAGGAATATGTCAAGAATACAGATTTGGCTGCAGTTGTGACCTTCAGTGGTGTTTTCAATGCAGGGCACAAAGAGTGGACTGTGCAAATGAATCACAGCCAACTGTGCCCCTAACATCAGTGCTTTAAATGGAGCAGTGCTCACCAGTACTAAGTACCTGCACTTCTCAGTGTTCTTGCCTTGAGTGCCAGAACTTGTGCTAGCAAAGTACTGGTACTCCTAGTGGCAGCTTGGCTCATGCTCTGAGGTAAGGGTTGTGCAGCGCAGGTGCTGTTCAATACCAGGTTTTCAGAAGGAGTGTGTCTGTAAGCTGCTCTGACAGTCATTGGCAAGTGTATTCCAGTGCTAGGTTGCTGCTGCAGCAGCCTTACATTAGGAGAAAGATGAGCAGCACAGAAAATATACTCACTTTATTGTGTGAAAAGGGTTGTTTTATTGAAGACTGGTGCACATCACAACATAAACCTAGGCCTTCGCCTTACAAAACTAAACCGCACTATACAATAAGTCACCTACGTTCACTTACCCCCACCCCTAAGATTCCCACCCCCCCTTACTTCTTTATCTTGCAATCTCCTACCCTGGTATTGAACTGTTGACCTTTAACTCCATTAACCCTTTCACCGCAAAAGTGGCAATAGATTTATCGCCCTATTCTCAAGCTGGTGCAAACTGCCGACATCGCCAGTTTACCAGCGATAGCTACCGCAAAAAACATCGCCACGGGTGAGTGCGACAACTAACGCTAATGATATGCAGAGTAGGCGTTCCTGTGCAAAAACACACGCAAACATCACTTTGCGCGATTCTCAACGACCAGTCAGATCTGCGATGCGAACCAAGAATAGGCGATAAGGCGCGCTAGCTGCAGGGATTTAACACCTGCCCTTAGCTGGTGCTAAGCAGGACGACTACCTGCAGCATGAAAGGGAGCCCAGCCCAGAGCCACAACTGAAGACCCACAGATGCCATGGAGCCAATGAACATGCAGCTCGGAGACCCAAGAGGGCCACAACACCCACCGCCACCACCCCCAGGATCCCCCCCCTCCGGCACACCCCCCCCTCGGACTGCCACCGAGGCAGCGTAGGACAAGACAGCGGACCTTCCGAAAACGGCATGGCCCCTCAGCCACACAAGTGCAGAATGGGGGGAGAGTTGGGAACCAAGTATCTGTGAAGGAGGCAACTCACCCATGAAGAAGAATGTACACAATGCCAAGTGTGGTGGTGATGTGCTGGACAGACCACAGAATGCAGAGCACAGACATGTCCATGTGGACATATACTGCTAGGGTTTGTAGTGTTGTGGACAGTGGACGCAAACATGTTACCTCAGGCAGTGGGGAAGACCCTGCACATGTAGCTGTGCCGTCCCCCCCTGTAAACGTAAGTGCAGTGGGCTGGGCCGGCGTACGCCACTCCAGCCTAGGAGTACGTATAAAAAGACCGGGGCTCTGGGCGTGGTTCTCTTCCGTGATGGACAATGCATCTGCCAGGGCGGCGCACCTCACCCTGCCACGAGTCTGCCGCCGTGACCTCCAGACTCCACGACACAGGCCCCCAGCGCATCCAGCGGCACAGCAACACAGAGTCGTGTGTGTGCTGGATACAGCCTTAGTCCTACACTGCGGTCAGCAGGTCCCACAATTCAAATCATGCCACATTTCTGTTAATGGAGGAAACCACTAGTCAACAGACATTGCCCCCAGTGCGGCCCGCCCGGATGATGCATCATCGCTGGCTGTGCACCTGCTGAGTGCTCCAGGTGCCACTGACCCTGTGCAACACAAGTCGACGCCACGTGGCTGTGGGCCCTCGCTGACCGCTGCCTCCAGCCTACACTGTGGTCAGCAGGTCCCCCAAGTCAAATGGCGCATCATCGCTGGCTGTGCACCTGCTGAGCACTCCAGGTGCCACTGACCCTGTGCAACACAAAGTCGACGCCATGTGGCAATATTGAGGCAGAATACAGAAGGCAAAAAGAACATTGCTCCCAGTGCGGCCCGCCCAGACGACGCATCATCGTTGGCTGTGCACCTGCTGAGCGCTCCAGGTGCCACTGACCCTGTGCAACACAAGTCATCGCCACGTGGCTGTGGGCCCTCGCTGACCGCTGCCTCCGGCCTACACTGCGGTCAGCAGGGCTCACAATTCAAATTGCGTCTTCATTTATTCATGGCGCAGTCCAGTAGGCAACAGACATTGCTTCCAGGGCGGCCCGCCCGGACGACACATCATCGCAGGCCGCGCACCCGTCGAGCACTTCCGGTGCCACAAACTCAGTGTAGCTCAAGTCATGGACCCTTTATGATGTAATCATATGTGTGTGAGTCCAGTTCTGGTGCCCCTACCTCAGTGCACTGCAAGTCATGGACCCTTCATGAGTGACTCTGTGTGTGTGATCAGATGATCACTGTTCTAGTTGTTGCCTGCACCAACCACTCCCTGAGTGCCGGCTTACACTCACCACACACCCATCCAGCACAGGCGTCACTAGACATGTGACCCTGGTAATAAAAAGTGTGTCCGTGTGGTCATTATGTATGCGTGATGGCCCCTGGCCCTACCACATCACATCGTGCTGTGGACAGCAGATGCAAGCATGTCACCTCAGGCAGCGGGTAAGACCTTGGACATGTAGCTTTGTTGTCCCCCCCTGTAAGCGTAAGCGGAGTGGGCTGGGCCGGCTTATGTCAGTCCAGCGCAGGGGTGTGTAGAATTAGCCCGGGGCTCAGGGCGTGGTTCAGTTCTGGCCTGGACAAGGAAGTCACCAATGTGTGTGTCTTTGTTGTAGTGTCGGCGCCACCCGGTCCGCAATTGACAATGTTGCAATGTAGCATGCACCCGGAGGGCGGTCTCGCATGAACGGAGAAATGAAGGAGCGCATGACTGCTCGGGGTCTTGGCTCATACATGCCAAGTGTTGTGTGTATCTGCATTGCCGCAGCATGAGCCAAATGCCTAGCCTTAGTCGCAGCGCGAGTTCAGCCAGGCATAAACTCTACATCTGTGTCCACACTAACCATACCATAGGCCTACACTCACGTGTCCGCCCACCTTCAACGGACAACATCACAGTGTCGTTGTCAGGCTTGTGGACATGCGCAGACAGGCATGACAATGGTGTGACCTAGGAGTGCAAGTGATGCAACCGCGCAGCGCACACAAGTAAATAGGCTCGGGGGAGGGAGGAGCAGCTGTGAGGCAATGTAATACACAGTGATGCCGCTAATTTGCCACATCCATTCATGTCAAACATGGATCCCAAAGTCGCACACATCCCACCCCACACCCAACAAGCCACATCACACTTCATGAATGCAAGCAGATGACAAACTGACATTAGGGATGAAAGCTCCTTTGTCTGAACTATCAGGCGGAAGCACATCTGCACATCCGACCTCGGAATTGTATGTGCCCGGCACCCCCTGACAGATACGATAGCAGTTGAGGACGACTCCCACACTACGCACAGCTCGAGGACAGAACAACGTATACACACCCCACACACAGAAGTCCTTGCTCGGAGTTATCTTGCATGGAATGGCCTTCACACTTACTCCCACACCATCCCAGGCGTACAACCGTTGCACACTTAAACAACTCATTGATCCGAGCTGTGGCATTTCATCCACAGAACTGGCGCAGGACAGAACAGTGCCGCTTCAACCAGAGCCACTAACGCTACGGCAGACCATCCCGGACACATGCACAACCCCTGTCACGTGGAACTATACTGTGCACGTATGCTGCATTTACTGGGGGCACTGCCATTGGTAGTGCTGCGGATCAGTTACCGGCTGAGCTTCTGCCTTGCCAACATCACATGCGTGCAGCCTGTGTTGCATTGTTGCTCGTGCATATTCGAGTGGTCCATGGATGTCTGCCTATCCAACAGGACGGTAGCCGAACTGGATTTCTACATGTGTGTTCTCCCCCTGTTGGCCCACGACCATGAGTGTCACCGTGACACCCGTCTATGGGATGCCTGGATACTTGGCATACATGCTGGCAGCTGGACCTGGGAGTTTGCAGAACTCCTCGTGTGCAGTGACCACATTGAGCCGCTCCCCTATTGGGCTGTAGTGCTAATTGGTGAAAGGGGGTGGACGCAGCACATCTGTCCCGACCTGCTAATGGTTAGCCTCGCCGTCCTGTTTGATGAAGTCGACAACGACCTCATGTTGGAAATGATAGCCTACGAAGCTGCACTTGCTTTCATGGACGTGTAACTACGTACCTGCAGACACAACAGTTAGGAACCCATTGCACATGTCCCGACACCTTGTTGGAACTTGGGGTTCTGGTCACATCTCCCACGACGACAGTGGACATGACTGCATTCGCCTGGACTCCGAATACATGAGCGGACAACAACGCGGGTAGACACACACCTGTGAAAGGTGAGGCACTCCCCCGGAGTGGACAGCGGCGCTTGGCAACGTTCCACGTTCTGACATACTGCTGCATTGGTCTGCATGTTGTGGCACTTATCTTGGCCGTACTGACACGCATATGCTAATAAAGTCTACGCACCTTCACTTGTATTCAACTGTGATGAGTGTTGATTTGTATGACAATGTGTGTCTCACTGCCTATCTGGGTCATGGCCATACATGCATTACTACACCATCAGGGACATGGGGTTGTACTAGTACATCATCATCTCACAGTTTCCAGCTATGCCACATGCGAATGGCCATTTTCCACACACAAGCGGCAGCAGTTGTGTCCTCTGTTCTATTGTGCTGGTGTTGCTGTTTGTTCAACATTGTTGTAAATGTTGCGGTGCTCTGGATCTTATGTGTGTGTGCTGCATTGTAGGTGAGTTGCCCCTTCAGCTCTGATTTGGCTGGCCCTTATCCCTTTCAGGCGGTGTGGCTTTCACTTCTGTGCTTATGCAGTGCTGTGCTGTTGCAGACTTGGGTAAATTGGGCTCTTGGTTGGAGTTGTGACTGTTGGCCATGGTTTGTCCGAAAATGTGCTCTACCTAATTGTGCATGTGTGCCATTGTGCCCATCTCCCCCTGTCCCCCCAGTCCCTGGTGGTTACTCACCCTGTTGCTGTTGTGTCGGGTCATGTTGAGCAGCGTCCGGTCCCCCAACTCCTGCCACCGTCTCCCCAATGATGACTGTGGACACCATTTCCTCCATCTCATCCAGCTCCTCCTGTGGCGCTGGACTCCCACCTCCAGTCTGAATTGCTGCCTTCTGGTTGTTGGCGAGTTTCTGCTTGGTCTTGCGCTTCACATCATTCCAGCGCCTCTTGAGCTCTTCCATTGTCCTCCTCAGCACTCCGACTGCATTCGCCTTGCCCTTGATGGACTGCCATATTGCATTTTTTGTTGCCAATGACACAGTGGAGGTGACGAACAGTTGTTGATGGTGTTCTATTACCTCCGTGATCAGGATCCTGTTTTCCTGCGGACTGAACCTTGTCTTCCTCTTCTTCTTGTCCTTGCCCTTCCCTGACCCCGAGGTCCCAGGCTGGTCCTCCCGGGGGCTTGAGGGATTCTGGTCATCCTCTGTTCCTGCTCCGGCTGCCTCCATTGTGCTTCGCAGTTGTTTTGGTTTTGTTTGTGGGTTTTTTCTGCTATTGTAGTGGTTTTTCACGCCTGACGTGTGTGAATTGCAGGCCTGGCTCTGCTTTTCGCTGTTTATCTTATCGCTGTTGGGCCCATCGCACCTTTTTTCATGTTCGGCTTTGGATTTTTATCACCGTCCCGGTAATGTTATCGCGGACATTTGGTGCGTTATCGGGAGACTATCGCATGTTACCGCCGTGTTGAAAATACGACGTTAACACAGAGTTATTTTCCCACGATTGACAGTCATTTGAAAACTTGCGTTAACCTATTTTGTCGATGTTTATCGCACGTTGTTGAGAATATCCCCCTATGTATCCTAAATCTTAACTTTCAATTTCTTGCTTCATCCAGTTGTAACTTTATTGTCACCCCCCATTGTCCTGATTCACCAACCTTCACAACAATAATCTTAGTCTCGAACCATGCCAAATTAACTGCCAATTGCTGTGCACCTGCTCTAAACAACAATGATATAACAAGACCCCCAACCCTGCACACCTCTGATCAACAAAAGGCAGCCTGTGATCAGAAAAACAACATGCACAAGATTCCCCAAAGGAAGCAAAGGAGTGAGGAAGGGAAAAATGTTTTCCTCTGTGCGCTGGCCACCATGTGTCACCTTCCCAAAATGGTGACTGTTAACTTAAAACAGCCGGTTATATATTTGGCTGCAAACTAGACCACATGTAGCCCAAAGATAGCCTATAAGTGGCCTGGGCTGGTCCATTTTCCTAATATCCCCGGGAAGCACACCTCCCGACAGTCGGCTGTCCCCCAAAGACCAATTGGGCGAAAGTGGGGCAGCACAGACCACATACACACTTTATTGTGTGAAAAAGGCTGCTCTATTGAAGACAGATGCACATCACAGTATAAATTTAGGCCCTCCTCTTACAAACCTAAACCTCACTATACAATAAGTCACATATGGTCACTTATCCCCCACCACTTACATCTTTATCTTGTAAATATGTAACTCCTACCCTGGTAATGAACTGTTGACCTATAACTCTGTCTACCTTTAACCTACATCTCTTAACATCTAACTATTTAAGTATCCTAAATCATAACTTTTAGTTAATTCCTTAATCGAGTTGTAACTTTATTGCCAACCCCATTGTCCTGATTCACCAATGTTCACAACAATAATCTTAATCTAGAATCATGCAAACATAAATGCCAACCGCCATTCTGAAAAAGCCTACCCAGACTTTTCTGACCCCCCAGGACCCGCTGCCACACGTGCGTATATTCAATGTTCTCTCTATCTCTTCCTTTAACTGCAACAAGTGTAATTCCATTCCAGAGTGAGGCAAGTCAACCCTGTCCCCTCTAAAAAAATTCTGCAGAGTCATATTTTAAATCAGGGTGTCCACACAACCAAAACGTTCTTCCCTGCAAAAAACCTGCATGCCCCCTACATTTTTCGCCAGGCCTCATCAATTGGGGAGGGCTTAGTCACCCCCCTCCACTGCCTCCTAGGCACAAATTCTACCCATAGGGTGCAACATCCTGACCATTGTTCTTTGATTTCCAGCAAATCCTTCTTCATCTCCTTTAACAAAGCCAGTCACTTGCATGCCTTCATGTCATTCTCAATCAAATAAATCACTAGAACATCTGGACATCTATGCCTTCTCAACAGCTTATTTAAACATTGCTACAGCTCTCGCCATCTCATAACACCTTTTCCATGCCAGGTAACTTTAAACAGACTTTTGTCAAGCCTGAGTCTAGCATTTTGACCTTTTTGTAGTTTGTACCTTTCTGGCCACTTAATAAACGAATGTCCTACGATCCAAATAGACAGCTCAATTGCCTCCGGACTGCACCTGAAAAGAACAACATATGTGAGATACAACTGAAATGTCTCATAGCGTCAACAATTCACCTTCCCCCAACCTCACGTACCAGCTAACGCACTCGTTAAGACCACCGACCCAGCTGCATGATCCTACCCTTGCCCCAGCATTGCTGTGCAGCCTCTGTGGCTACACCAATCCTGAAAGAATGGGTTCCCAGTACTTGCCCCAGGCTCACTAATGCCTTATGCAGAACCCATAGGAACTGGAAGGCAGTCACCCGCGTCCCATTAACATGCCGAAAAAACACTCTGTGACCTTCCTAACTAACATACCTCAGTTTTGTGCCCCAATACACCAGACACAGACCCTAAACTGGTAAGGCCTGTAACACCAGTGTCTTACCCTTGGCTCTTTGATCTGTCTTAGTTTGACGAAGGTGCAGCTCTATACTGCCATCCGCAGCCCCCATGCCCGCCCAGTCAAATTCATAAATCCCTTTTATACCTAACAGTTTTGACACACGGAAAACCCCCAAAAACATCCATAACATTATCGTTGAAAACAAAATAGTCCCCTCCATTCTGTGGCATTTTGTCAGCAGTGCCATTAATACGTTGCTGAAAAGTTGCCTCAAAAATGGCCTCCTCACTCAGGGATGATGAACCCTTTCCCATCCCTCTAGCACCCTCCTTCCAAGCTCCCCGGCCGATGGTGCATAGCCCAGGAGGAGCTTGTCCATTTCCTTTCTTTTTTTGTAAAGCACTTGAATGCCCTGAGGAGTCTTGGCGTTGCTTGTGTCTTTAGGAGGAAGATACTACCCTGATTACTAAAAAGCCAGGTTTTGAGAGAGTTCCTGAAGGGCAAAAAGTTGGGGCTGTTCCTCAAAATCATGGGGAGAGAGTTCCATAGTTTAGCAATTTCCAAAATAAAACTTCTACCTCCCCATGAGCCTCAATTAGTCTTGGAAATCACCAGAAACTTGGCTGCAGATGATCTAAGTTTCCTTGACAGGGTGTACCAGGAAAATCAGTCCCACAGATAATCTGGAAACAAACATTATGTAATGTCTTAAAGGCTATACATAATGCTTTGAATTCAATTATTTTTCCTTCCGGAAGCAAGCTCGACCAAGGCCCAAGACACAGATTGATTTTTGAGTATTCCCAGAAGAAGCAGTGCTGATGCATTTTGCTGCATCTTAAGTTTATGGAGGAATCTTTTTGGGATATTCAGAAATAGAGCATTGCCATAACCCAATTTGGATAAGGCCAATGCGATCACAACAGTTTTTTGAAGATCATGTAGAATAAAAGGGCAAATCTTTCTAATAGTTCTCAGAATGAAGAATACGGATGACACTAGAGCATTAACCTGATCTTCAAAATTTAGTTTATTGTCAAAGACAATGCCCAAATTTCTAACTTTCTGCAAAGGCAATGAACCCATTTCCTGAGGCCACCAGCTTGGTTACCAGAAAGAGGTGTCAATGCCTAAAAGAAGGACCTCCATTATCCCGGAGTTAAGCTTTAAGAAATTGACCTTCATCCAGTTGTCTATCCGTCCCATACAGGTGCTAAATCTTGATGCTGTTTCTTCTGGATTGCTAGATACCAAGACCACTATTTGAGTGTTGTCGGTGTATGCTACAACAGAAAAGCTGAAAGATTTATTAAGCCTTGCCAGTGGGGGGACATAAAGGTTGAAAAGAATAGGGCTCAATGAGGAAGCCTGTGGCACCCCACATGGTAGGCAAAACTGGTCAGAAGTGAATTAGCTCATAGCAAAGTGTTGTACCCCCTCAGAGAGGCGGGAATTCAGCAAGCTAAAAGCAAAACCTCTTATTCCAAGCTCAGCGAGAGGGTCAATCAAGATATCATGATTGACTGTGTTGAAAGCCGCAAAGAGATTCAATAAAATCAAAGCAGCTTTACCTCTATGAATAATGGACCTTAACTCTTCCTATGCTACAATCAGAGCTTTCTCAGTGCTATACGCACTTCTAAATCCAAATTGTGTTGAATCCAGAAGCTTGTTAGCATCTATAAATACGTGAGTTCCATATTTAGATCCTTTTCTAAAACTTTGGATGGAAACCTTAGCTGAGAAATGGGCCTATACCTACTGGGCTCTTGTGGATTGAGACTAGGTTTTTTAAATAAAGAATGGATGGAAGCTTTCTTCCACTATACAGAAAAATATCCTGATTTAATTATCTCGTTAAAGATCACTGTCAGGTGAGTACTTACAATTTCTGGAATAAGGTGTACAATATTTGGTGGACAAGGGTCTAAGGGGGAGCCTGATTTGGGCGACATAACTAGGCCTAAAACCTACTCGGTACTAAGTGAGGAGAATGTATCCAGGACTACAGGGGTAGAAGATACTTCACTTTCTGCCTGATAATCAGGAGCATTTTGTTTATTGGTTACAAAGTTATTGGAAACATCCTCCAACTTGGTCAGAAAAAAACTTGCAAGTGTATTGCAGGAAGCTTGACTGCAGTTAATATTCATAGACTCAGGCATCTTTTCTAGGCTTTTTACAGTACTAAATAACACTTTAGCAGACTTCTTCGATTGTAGAATCTTATTAGAGAAATAATTCATTTTTTCCTTCAAGATTAGCTTTTCATAATCTGCAATAGATTGCATAAAGATCTCTCTGTCCTGTGGGTACTAATTAGATCTCCGCCTCTGCTCTTTCCTGCTACAGAGCTGTTTCTGGGCTCTAAGCCTTTTGGAAAACCAGGGTTCTGTAGGGGTTTTCCTCCGATTGGTACAAATCTTTTGGAAGCAAGTACATCTATCGCCGTTCCGATCCAGGAAGAGTAGTTCTGTAAGGCTGAATTAAGATTTGTTGTAACGGTGGGCTTTTTGCCCATAAATGCAATTCCCTCCATTTTCCCTGCTATCGTAGTCCTAGATAAGCCCTTCTCAACCATTGCCAGCATGAACTGAACTACATCCTCTTCTCTGCTCCAAACCTTAGACCTCTGCCTGGTGCCGCCGGATATAAACTCCCAAGCCTGCACATAAGACCGTCTGGTAGATTCTGCTAAAGACTTTACCATCAACTGAAGCATCCTCCTTCGCCTATGGTCCACATGTCCACCGGCATAGGTGTCTTGACCTTGTCTGCCTCCATGGCCAGTCCATGGAACCTCTCCCACTGTGAATGAGACAGAGCGTCCGCATTGTCACTGTCTACCCCCGGCACATGTCCAGCTTTCAATGAAACATCATGTCAACAACCCATCCTGAACAACCGCAGAAGCTTGAGTACCTGCGCATCTCTTGCAGACTGTTTACAATTTGCACTACAGCCATAATGTCAATTCCGAACGAAACCTTCTTGTGCCCCAATTCCTGACCCCAGAGCGTCACTGCTACCACCAGTGGAAAAAACTTGAGAAACCCATGCTCCTCCCCCTGTGCTTCCATTCCATGGGCCACTAATCAGCACACCACCTGCCCTGCCAATACAAACCGAATTCCAAGCCCCCTGCTGCATCAGAATATATCTGCACGTAACAGTCACAATTTTTCGGGGCCACCATTGGTTTGCCATTGAACTCATCCACAAACCTGCCCACATACTTAAGTTCTCCTTTACATCTGCTGACAATCACTTGTAGTGATGAGGCAGGGATAGTCCAGCTAAGGACATGCTCAGCCACCTGCAAAAAGTTGTTCCTTTTTCACTACTTGACTTGCAAATTTCAAGTGGCCTAGCAGAACCTGCACCTCCTTGATGGTCACCTTGGGCTTTGCTAACATGGAGTCTAGCAGCATTTGCATATGCATTTTTATGTCTGCAAGGAGGTGCACCTCCATGGACACTGAGTCCAATTCGATACCCAAAAATAAGAGTACAGTGCTTGGTCAAATTGTCTTTTCCGGAGCCAGTGGCACCCCAAGGTTACTTTGAGCTCTTGGAAACTTGCCAGCTGTTGTCGGCAGTCTGCAGAACTGGGTTGAAAAAAAAAAAGAAGTGGTCAAGGTAATGCATTCCTTTTCCTGTGTGCCACATAACAACCCACTGTATAAAGGAACTAAAGCACTCATACAGAGCGAAAGAGATGTAAAGCCCCATGAGTAATGCTTTTTTTTATCTATGTACCAGTGCCCGTCAAACTGTATACCCAGCAATTTAAAGTCCTCTGTGAGTACCGGCAACAGCCAGAAGGCTGACTTAATGTCGCACTTTGCTGTTTTGGCCCCCTTTTCCATCTGTTCCACCACTGCTGTGGCCACGTCCTCTGACGAATAGGAGACCAATGTTACCTCTTGCGATATGAAATCATTGAAGGCTTTCCCTTCCAGCCAAGACAAGTGGAGCCTGATTCACAGAACTAACTTACGTCAAAAACGTAAAGTTAGTACTTTTTGGTATTCACAGAATACACTTACTCATTTTGTATTCACAGAATGAACTTACTCATTTCGGTATTCACAGAAGTTAGTAGTCCTAACTTTAGGACTCCTAAATGCCTTCTGTGAATACCGAAAATCTTAAAGTTAGGATTTTTCTCAGTTTAGGAGTCCTAAAGTTAGGACTACTAACTTCTGTGAATACCGAAAATGAGTAAGTTCATTCTGTGAATACCAAAATGAGTAAGTGTATTCTGTGAATACCAAAAAGTACTAACTTTACGTTTTTGACGTAAGTTAGTTCTGTGAATCAGGCCCGTGGTGTATGAGCTGAAATTGTCCATTATATTTTTTAGGGACTACGCCGATGGGTGATATGATCAAGTTCGGCATTGGTCAGTCACTGAATAGCCCCGCCATGTGACCCTCCTGAGCTTCCTTTTGGAGCTTCACCCACACCACCTGTTTATGTGACTGCGTCAACTTCAAATTTTCTGCCCACTTCTGTGTTCTCGGATCCTCGTACCCCAGCCTGAAACCTTCCCAAAACCCCTGGCTCAACAACTTAGCATCCACCCTGTTGTTGTATTGTGCCAACTAGAAATCTTAGTGCTCCACATCAATTGGCATGTGAGCCCTGGCCATGTTGCCATGTGTGCCTTGTCATCCCCAAAAACCTGCCTGGTTACCCTGCTGTCCTCTGACCATCCCCTGGTGTTGTGGCCCTTCTCCTGTGTGCATCCCCTTGCCACTACCCCCTGCCCTGTAGCATTGCACGAGGGCATGCCTACCTGCGCATTTCAAGCACTTGTGCCAACATTTACAGTACTCCTGCATACATAGGCCTTTCTAACAAACAACAAAGGCAACCTACTAAATAAGAACCAGGGCATTTAATATTATCAAAGAAACAACTGATCTTATCGTAAAATATATGTATAGTTTATATATTAAACAGGCACTATGGCATTATATAACTGTAGTAGGACCCTGATAGAGAAAGCCAGCAAAAAGGACAACACACTTGTTTTAGCATAAATGTATCTAGTCTGTATTCATGCATGTAAATGCAAACAGTGCAGGGTGTCCAACATGAACGGACCCGATAAAAACCAGAAACCACAATACAATAAATAAACAAAATGATTAAAAAAAGAAAGGCTTCCAAATATCACATAGATACCAATTTACAGTAAACAACATTTGAGCATGAGCCTTCTTTACATTGCAATCAACAGGTTGGATAAAAGATTAATTTAGTCACAATTCGACAGCGTTTTGACCCCTTAAACAATGTGGAGTATCATCAGGACCAATTGATTTGGAGCACCTGATGCAGATGAGGGAAGGCGTAATAATGTGAAGGAAAAGTGCACACCAATATTGTGTGAATGAGGAAGGGTACACTGACGATCAACGCAGCGGCGAGGCTGACATTTGCAGCCCACTTTTTATATTTGAACGCACATCTTCATACCCAAATAATTTAATTAAGCAAGGCCGATCGAAACCAGCTTCCTCTGCCCTACCCGTGGCTTGCGCAGATCCCTGCCACTGCATCAGTATTATAGGCAACATGTTCCTCCCATCTCCGTGGGGCTACTCAAAGGGTATGTGAGTAAACCCTTCCTCAGTCACACGATATTGGTGTGCACTTCTTCTTTTTTCTTCACATTCTTACACCTTTCCTCATCCGCATCAGGTGTCCCCAATCAATTGGTCCTGATGAGTCTCCACATTGTTTAAGGGGTCAAAACGTTATTGACTTGTGACTAAACGAACAATTTATCCAACCCCTTTGATTGTAAAGAAAACTCATGCTTAAATGTTGTTTACTGTAAATTAGTTGTTTTTGTGATATTTGGAAACTTTCCTTGCTTTAATTATTTTGTTTATTCACTGTATTGTCTTTTCTGTGTTTTTTCGGTTCTGTTTACGTGTGACACCCTGCACTGTCTGCATTTACATACATGAATACAGATTATATATGCATGCTAAAACAAGTTTATTGTTATTTTTGCTTGCTTTCTCTATCAGCGTCCTACTACAGTCATATCATGCCATTGTGCCTGTTAAATATATAACTTATACATACATTTTCCATTAAGACTCCTTGTTTTTTTGTTAAAATTCCAGCATGTCCAAAATGTCCTCCTTGAGTCTTTGCAGCTGCATCCACCCGTCCTCAAATGGGATGGGCTGAAAGGGCCTAAATACCAATGGAAGGCCACTCTCCATAAACAAGTTTTTTTCCAAACTTAGCTGAAATCATTGTCTGCTGAATAAGTCATTGTCTATCTCCCCCCAATATCCCTCAGGGTCTCATACTAAAAGCGCAAAAGACTCATCATCGTACTGCACCCAGGCATACCCCTGAAAGTGATCTGAGCCTTTCTGATCACATCCATATATTTAAAGAGCAACACACACCTCTCAGGGTATTTTTGCGTAGTATACACTGGCAAAAATGAAAAATGTCACGTTCCAGTTCTCAATTGTCATCGGCACCTTAGGCCGTTTTGACAACTCATACTTCTCCTCTTTGGAAACTTCTTTCACCCTCAGTTCCCAGTAGAACAACTTCAACATCTTGACATACCCTCTCCATTTCCTCACATTTGTTGCCAACATTAAGCGGGCACCAAGGGGCTTTGTCACCACCATATATGGTAATTTCTTAATCTTGAGTTCTTTACTCTTCCACTTGTCCATGTCCTGTGCTCCCACCTTATCCTTTCATCCCTCCCATTCATTCTTATCCTGCTGGGTAACCTGTATGCCCTTGGCCCCTGTATCTGAAGTCCCTGCCGATGGTGTTGTGACTGGCTTGCACTCGGAAGGCTGTGCCTCTGTTCCCCCCGGCATTCTTGACATACAAACATTTTAGCAAATACATGTCTTCTCTGCCCCAGCCCCCCTGCTTTGACCCCAATGGACACCTTCTCCCTGTCACCGGTTTGTGCCCCACCACCTAGCACTCTTACCTGGCATCAAGGTCAGCCTCCGCTCTTGATCCAGCCACCTAACCAGCTGCGAGGAGGCATCAACACCAACTGCCAGGCGATGTGCTCTCCAATCGTCATGGCACTTCTGTAAAATACTAGGGACATCCATGTTATCTGTTCCCCCTTCCATGCATTGCTTTGCCACTACCTGTGTTCCTCTTCCACAGGGGCAGCATCATCCACCACTTCACTTTCCTCCAGGCTCCACTCATCGTAATCCAACTGAGGAGGAGCCTCATCAAGATCTCACAGCCCTGTGGGCACCACCTCCTGCGTATCTGAACTACCATCTGTAGTCTTTGTAATCACCTCTGCACTTGCAGGGGGACACCAGGGGGCGGTAATGTGCCCGCCCGTCTGTGCCCCACCTGCTGTTACTCCGTTCTGCTCCCCTCTGCCCCGGGGGCCGTACTGACCCATCCGGGTTGATGCACTGCAGAGTCTACACCAGACCTTCATCTGGCAGTATTGTAGTCATTCCATATTGGCATCCGGCTGGCCGCATTAGACCCTGCCTCCTCTTCTCTTTGGGGTTATTGAGCTGCATCAAGCTCTCCTGAGTCTGCCTGACTGCTGTGATGAGGAGCCTGCAATAAAAAGGGGAGATCTGGTGTGTCGGGGTTAATATCCTTACCAGCCTGCTCATCACACAGTGCAGGCACCCAAAGCCAGCGTCCCCTATGCCCTGTCCATTGTGCCATGCATGCTCATCGCCGTCCCAATGCGCCTGCTGCCCCACTGTGGAGCTTAGCCCTGCCCTGGCCCTTCCCGTCACCGCAGAAACTCCCCCTGCTGCACTGGGGCCCACTCCTTACCCTATGCACATATATCCTCTGGATTGGCTTGGCATCCAGTCCCCCAAAAAAGCCCCACCAGCACCCCACGGACCCCCTTTCCTGTCATCCTGTTCTTGCTCTTATCTCCTCTCCAATAATGATGCTACCAAGGCCATCACGGGGACCACCATGTGGTCCTTAACTTCCCCCACATCATGTCCTGTGTGCTTCCAGCCTGGCCGCAGGGGTGAACCAGGGGTACCCCTGTGCCCCCACCCACTCTCTTCTGACCAGCATGACCTTCGTCCTGAGGGTGCCCTCTTCAATGATCCATCCTGTGCCAACGACACCAGCTGCCAAATCCATGTAACCATTCCGTCATCATCCCTCCCCCCATCTTCCTGGCAGCTTTGTTCCTCCTCCTGCCCCTACTTGGCTGCCCTTCTCACCACTGGCCCTGAAAAATCTGATGGGGCTACCCCTGCGCCACTCTGTCCACACTTATTGCCTGCTTTTTAACCCAGCCTCCCCTCCCCTGGCTACCAAAGACTTCACATGTAGATCTCTCAGAGCCCCCTCAGTGACCCACTGGCACTCCCGGCATCTCCCTTGTTCGCCCCAGCCCTCTTGACACAACCTAAACCTGTTGCCCTCCATTTTATGGGACCTGGATCTGAATACCTCCACCCAACTGTCATCACATGGCCCCTCCCCCTGATCTACACCCCACCCTGGCGCTTAACTTGCCCGAGGCGGCCTTCCCTACAGCCTTTGTCTGACCCTGCTCAGGCCCCACCCCTCCAACAGGCCACAAATTGAAGCGCAGGCTGCCATGCCACACTCCGCCCGCTGCGCACACCTTGCCCAATCCTGGGGCCACTCTCTTGCCTCACAGCAGCCCCTGGTGCCTACCTTGGCCCGCATAGCCTCCGTCTGATAACTGCGCAGTGGCAAACATACCAGGATAGCTGCAGCCACTCTGCTTGCTTCCAAACCTGCTGCACGTGCAGTGACATGTACGTCCAGTGCTAGGAGATCCATGCGACCTGCCGTTGTTGCATTCGTATGGCTTCTCTCACACGAGCATCTTCAATGTCTCTTATTAGACCTCTTCACTATGTAATGTGCAAAATGTTTTCTTCTACGCTCCGGCCACTGTGTCACCTTCATAAAATGGTGAGTTTTAACTTAAAATTGCCAGGTATATATTGGGCTGCAATCTAGATCACATATAGCCTAAATATAGCCCATAAGTGACCTGGGCTGGTCCATTCTCCCAATATCCCTGGGGGCACACCTCCCTACAGTCGGCTGCCTCCCAAAGCCCAATTCTAACTGATAGCGCGACAGGAATGAGGAAGTGTGGCTAGAGCTCCCGACATTGAAACAGTTGCACTGTCAACTAGAATGTAAGGCTACAGCAGCATTCGAGTGCTGGAATACATTTGCAATTGACTGTCAGATCACTTAACACCCTTCAGCTAAGTTCAACACATATGTTCAGTGAGTAATGGGTACTTTTTTGTAGTTTTACATAGAGCAAACCAAACCTGAGGGTATTAAAGCGCTTTAAGAGAGAAGCACAAGTTCTACATACAAGCATACGTTATGTTTTTATGGCATGGGTAGGTCGAATCACAGCGTCTGCTCAACATCCCCTGATTCTGGGTAAATCACATAATCTCCTTGTGACATTAAAAACAAAAAAGTATGCTTTCATGCAAAACTTCTGCTTCCCATGTAAAGTGAACATAAACAGTCCTGAGCACCCAATATCAATTCAAACTTGATAGTCCACACTATATCGTCGCTGTTGTGGTTCTTGCTTTTATTTACTTCTGTTTTCAGTTTGTCATATATATCCCTCGAAAGTCACAAACTAAAAGCCTTATTTCCAGATTGTCATAACTATCCAATGAAAGTACAAACCTGTGGCCAACAAGTGTTTCGTCTAATGGTATTTCAACCAGAGACTTCATCAGGGCTACAAAAGAGGGGGGTGGGAGGGAATAATCTCATGATTAATATTTCTGTGCGCTCTTGTGTCTACTAATCCATCACCACAGTGAGTATTCATCCTTGGTTCCAACCCTTCAGCCTGGGACGACTCCTGGTGGCCAACATCACTGGGAACAGCCCCGCCACCCACCGACCACGTACGCAACCTAGGGGTCATCCTCGACCCCACCCTCTCCATGACTAAGCAGGTCAACGCCGTTTCCTCATCCTGCTTCAACATCCTCCGAATGCTCCGCAGGATCTTCAAGTGGATCCCCACCGAAACAAGAAAACAGTCACCCAGGCCCTCGTCACCAGCAGGCTGGACTACGGAAACGCCCTCTACGCAGGAACGACGGCTAAGCTCCTGAGACGGCTGCAACGCATCCAGAACGCCTCTGCACGTCTTATCCTCGACATCCCCCGACGCAGCCACATCACACCCCACCTGAGAGACCTGCACTGGCTCCCTGTCAACAAGAGGATAACCTTCAAGCTCCTCACCCACGCACACAAAGCACTCCACAACTCCGGACCAGCCTACCTCAACAGACGACTCAGCTTCTACACACCCACCCGCCAGCTCCGCTCGACCAGCCTCGCCCTCGCCACAGTCCCCCGCATCCGGAAAACGACAGCCGGCGGCAGATCCTTCTCCCACCTCGCCGCCAAGACCTGGAACACCCTCCCCACCAACCTCCGACAGACCCAAGACCTACTGGCCTTCAGAAGACTCCTCAAGACCTGGCTCTTCGATCAGTAGCAGCACCACCCCCCTCTTCCCCCAGCGCCTTGAGACCCTCGCGGGTATGTAGTGCACTTTATAAGTGACATGATTGATTGATTGATTGATTGAGTATTAGTATCATTAAGTTTCCACATATTATCACCAGCACCAAAAAGTGCTGCACACAAAATTAACTTTTAAGTGGTAGGATAGTGATCAAGCCAAATAATAGGACCAAGATGTGACACCCAGTGTCAAAGTGAATAAGGCACAGCAAAGTGCATAATCAAAGTCAATTAAAACAATATGGAAAGAAAAGATCTACTATCAGTATTTACCATACGTGGGTATCTTATGTGACCAAGTGATATTTTGTCAATTTAAGATCCCTCTTTAACGTAGAGCATCAACTGTCCAGAGAGTACGTTCAAACTCACCCTAATAAAATACTTCCAGTTGAGTCTTCCAAATGAATATTATAAATCCTTATACTCAGATCACTGAAAATAGTAAAACATCATATCATTACTGGCAATCTCCCTATGGTCTGTAAATAACAATATCAAGATATAATTGCAATCAGGGGCCTTACCAGAAAGTAGCCACTATGTAAATTTCATACTGCTCAATCATAATAATCCATGTCCTAGATATTCAAATATATTCAATGAGAGCACAAACTCGTAGTCATATATATTATCTAGTTTAGGTTCCAATTAGTGTCTGAAATATGATTCGCTGAATTACAAAATAAGTCCCTTCCTGTAGTCGAGGTGTGGTCTGAATAAAAATAGAATAAAACAAAAAGAGGGGGAACGGAAAAACGCGGCGGTGACACCCATGTTTTAATCATTAATAGTTCCAGTTCTAACTTTCTGAGATCGTAAATATTTTGAGGGTATGTAACCGTCATTACAGTTAAATCTTGGTCACATAAAAGATGTTTATTTTCATACTAATCTAGTTCTGATCGTATCAATGTGTGTGTATAGCACACTAACGTTAACATTTATCGGAAGCATCAGGAGGGTATTATATTAAGAATCAAAGAATATTGAAAATAAAGTCAGTCAGAAAATCACGTGTACATAACGCTCGCTAACTTAAAGATATCTCATGAGCCTGTAAGGGCAAAGTTATAGCGTATCAGAATAACGGATACATTCCTCTTACCTCTCTTTGTTTCAATCGGGCGGCAATAAGTGAACCTTTCGTGTGGTCTTGGCGTGCTACATCAGCGCCATTTACAGTGGTAATTTATACGCGTACATGGTTTTCAAAAAGAGTACGGACCACACATCTTACGATTCTGCAGCAGCGCCATCTTGTAATATCGAGATACTGCTAATACTCATAGCTCATGCAAAGATTATCTTGCGTATGACTTATATAATCAAATAAATCGAGACCAAGACACATCAGAAACATGAATGGACCGGTACTGGTTGCTATTCTCACATGTGCCTAGAGTGAAATGTCCCTATTGTTATAGGTCAAGTGGTTATGTGGAAATGATCACAGCCATACTCGTCACAATGTATCTGTTAGTGGAAATATAGGCAGATCTATATAAGTGCCCAAAATATAATTCCATAGCAAATGCTGACAGCCAATAGAGTGGCCATGAGGTCCAAACTATAACGCGAAGAGAAACAATTCCCATTCTAAAACCTGGATTAACTCTCACGGCTATGATCTAGTTGTAAATTAGAAATAAGATAACGCTTATATATAAACCTCAATATCCGTCCTAATACCCAGAATTAGTTTATATTAGATGTGTTAGAGAAATCTGTCCCAATAGTATCAGACCAGCATTATAAGAGAAAAGTAACCTTCTGTTCTCTAAAAGGTTTTTGCTATCAAGACAATAAATCAATTCTTGGTTCAGGATACAATAAGCCATCCATTCAGTACACCATGTCTGAGGTCTCTACACGTCTGATGAGGAATATCAGAGGGCACTATACAAAGAACTCTAAATCATCAAGTGTATATAAATATATCTCTTCTCTTAAAATCTGTTAATACAGGGATAAGAAAATAATGATATGAAGAAAAGAGAAAGAAAGTGAGATATGCTGCCATAACTTAGATGATAACGTGGAGAATAGGCACTCTATGAGTTCTATCCATAAGGGGGGGAGAGGTGGGAAAGGGAGGGGGGTTACCACATAGGCAAATTATATAAAACCTAATAGCTCTTCTTTCTATGCTATATGCTTTATATGTCATATCAGTTTCTGTAAAATATGGTGATACTATAGCAAGACTCTACATGCAATTGGGAAGTGATAAGTTAAAGTGAGTGTTAGTCACTATAAGGATCCTATCAGTTATTTCATATGAGTCAAGTACCAAAGAAATACTGAAGTCCGTGATCAAAATTAAGTCCCATTTCCACAGCATGCAATCTCATGATCCAACGTGCCTCACATTGGCATAACTTCCCCTCATATCATTCTGTATTGCTCCAGTCCCATGGAACCTAAAACTCAGGTGTACATCCTGAGCCTCACAATCTTTAGCATGTGCTGCAATGGGATATCTGTTGTCATGTTGTTTAAGTGCTCTAAAATGTTCTGCAATACATTCCTTAAGAGACCTGACCATACTTCCCACATATACTTTGTTACATTTACAAACTAAGGCATATACAACATACTTAGTAGTGCAATCAATGTGTGCATGTATCACAAAACATTTTTTCTTATTGTAAGAATATTCAGTCAAGCCATCAATAGCCAGTCTGCACATACTGTAGTGCCCACACTTATAGAAGTCTAGGCTCTCTTATGTAACCATGTGTCGCACATCTGTTGTTTGGGGTAACTGGGACTGATAATATTTCGCATTGTGTTACCTTTCTGGTATGTAACCCCAGGGGATTTAGTTATACAAGGTCTCAGTGTCTGATCCTCCATGAGTAAGTGCCAATGTCGTCTTAGTGTGTTATATACTTTGTGTGACTGTGGATGAAAATTCGTAATCATCCTCAACGATGTCTTTTTGTTACTTCTGACTCTCTTGTATTCCTTACGAGTATCACTACGTTTAAGTACACGTGACCTCTTACTTTCAATAGAAACAGTTTCCTTATCATATCCTCGTAAGAGGAGTCGTTCTTCAATTTCTTTGATGGTGTGTAGAAATTCAATCAATCAATCAGGAGTTTGTTAAAGCGCGACTACTCATCCGTAAGGGTCTCAAGGCGCTAGGGGGGGGAGGGGTGCAGGTTCCATTCCATCAAGGAGGGGGTCTGTCGAAGAGCCAGGTTTTGAGGTTTCTTGCGAAGATGGGGAGCGATGTTGTCTGTCTGAGGTGGAGCAGAAGGGCGTTCCATGCTTTGGCTGCAAGGAAGGAGAAGGAGCGGCCTCCCGATCTGGTCTTTCTGGTGCGGGGGACCACGGCGTAGGAGAGCTGGGCTGAAATTCCATAGCGGTTCTGCAATTGCGTCTAGTCCGCACCATTTTGCCATACGGTATAGAGTCTTTTTGGCATCTCGAGTGAGAGCTACTTGTATGTAGCAAGGAGTTACAGGCAGTAGCCTTCTTATACATCTTGCTTTCAATCTTATCTCCAATAATGTAAAGTTCCACATCTAAAAACACAATCCTTTCTTGGTTATACGCCATTGTAAAGGTCATGTTGAAGGGATCATCATTCATGAACATTAGGAACTCCATCAGTTCTCTCGTGCTGTCCGTCCAAATCATCAGGCAGTCTTCAATGTAACGACCCCAATAGTATATATAGTTATTCCATTTGGCACCTTATGAGCCCCAGATGTGCACTTCCTCGAACCATCCCATGAAAAGGTTGGCAAAATACAAGTGCAAATCTGAAGCCCATGGCAGTCCCACAGCTCTGTTTATACCACCCTCCATCAAATAAGAATACATTAATCTCAAGTATATACTTGGATAGTACGAACAACATTTCAGAATGTTCCTCGTACTCAATTGGTCTTAATTTTGATCGCGGACTTCAGTATTCCTTAGGTACTTGACTCATATGAAATAACTGATAGGATACTAATAGTGACTAACACTCACTTTAACTTATCACTTCCTAATTGCATGTAGACTCTTGCTGTAGTATCACCATATTTTACAGAAACTGATATGACGTATAAAGCAAATAGCATATAAAGAAGAGCTATTAGGTTTTATGTAATTTGCCTATGTGGTAACCCCTCCTTCCTTTCCCAGTCATCCGCCTCCTTATGGACAGAACTCATAGAGTGACTATTCTCCACGTTATCCCTTACATTTTGGCGTCATATTTTGCCATCTTTCTCTTTTCCTCGTATCATTATTTTCCCATCACTATTTTAACACATCTAATATAAACACATTATGGGTATAAGGACGGATATTGAGGTTTATATATAGCAGTTATCTCATTTCTAATTTGCAACTAGATCATAGCCGCAAAGAGTTAATCCAGGTTTTAGAATGGGAACTGTTTCTCTTCTAGTTATAGTTTGTCTCTCATGGCCGCTATATTGGCTATCAGCACTTATTATGGAATGATAGCTTGGACACTTATTATATAGAGCCGATCATATTTCCACGAATTGAGACACTGGGGCGAGAATGGCTGTGATCATTTCCAGATAACCACTCAACCTATAACAATAGGGAAATTTCACTCTAGGCACAAGTGTGAACAGCAAGCAGTCTCGTTCCATTCACGTTTCTGATGTGTCTTGGTTTTGATTTATTCCATTTTATAAGTCATACTTGACATAATTTTTGCATGAGATGTGAGTATTAGCAGCATCTCAATATTACAAGATTTCACTGCTGCAGAATCGTAAGATGTGTAGTCCGTCCTCTTTTTGAAAACCATGTACTCTAAGATGGTGCTGATGTAGCACGGCAAGACCACACAAAAGGGTCACTTATTGCCACCCAATTGAAACATACAGAGGTAAGAGGAACGTATCCGTCACTCTGATACACTCTAACATTGCCCTTACAGGCTCGCAAGATACCTTTAAGTTAGCGTGCGTTATGTACACAGGATTTTCTGACTGATTTTATTTTCGGTATTCTTTGATTCTTAATATAGTACCCCCCTGATGCCCCCCTGATGCTTCCGATAAATGTTAACGTTAGTATGGTATATGCACAAATTGTTATGATCAGAGCTAGATTAGTATGAAAATAAACATCCCTTAGGTGACCAAGATTTAACTGTAACGATGGTTACATGCCCTCAAAATATTTACGATCTCAGAAAGTTAGAAGTGGAAAATATTAACGATTAAAACATGGGCATCATCTCTTGCCCCTCTTTTTGTTTTATTCTATTTTTATTCTATTTTTATTCTATTTTTATTCAGACCACACCTCTAAAATAGAAAGGGACTCATTTTGCTATTCACTGAATTATATTTCAGATACTACTTGGAACCAATACTGGATAATATATATGACTATGAGTTTGCGCTCTCATTGGATATAATTGAATATCTGGAACATGGATTATTATGGTTGAGCAGTGTGAAATTTACATGGTGGCTACATTCTGGTAAGGCCCCCAATTGCAATTATATCTTGATATTGTTGATTACAGACCATAGGAGATTGCCAGCAATGATATGACGTTTTAATATTTTCAGTGATATGAGTATAAGGATATATAATACTCATTTGGAAGACTTACCTGTAAGTTTTTTATTACGGTGAGTTTGAACGTACTCTCTGGACAGTTGACACTCTACGTTAAATAGGGATCTTAAATTAACAAAATGTCACTTAGTCACATAAGATACCCACTTATGGCAATACTGATGGTAGATCTCCTCTTTCCATATCGATTTAATCGACTTTTGATTATGCACTTTGCTGTGCCCTATTCACTTTGACACTGGGTGTCACATCTTGGTCCTATTAATCTGAGCACTATCCTACCACTTAAAAGTTAATTTTGTGTGCAGCACTTTTTGACGTTGGTGATAATATGTGCAATCTTAATAATACTAATACTCACCGTGGTGATGGATTAGTAGACACAAGAGTGCACAGAAATATTAATCATGAGATTATTCCCCCCCCTCTTTTGTAGCCCTGATGAAGTTGCTGATTGAAATACTATTAGGCGAAACACGTGTTGGGTATGAGTTTATACTTTCATTGGATATATATGAAAATAAGGAAATAAGGCTTCAAGTTTGCGACTTTTGCCTGATATATATGAAAAACTAAAAACAGAAGTACATAAAAGAAGGAACCACAACAACGACGATACAGTGTGGACTACAAAGTTTGAATTGATGTTGGGTGCTCAGGGCTGTTTATGTTCATTTTACATGGGAAGCAGAAGTTTTGCATGAAAGCATACTTTTTTATTTTTAATGACACAGGAGATTACGTGATTTACCCAGAATCAGGGGATGTTGAGCAGACGCTGTGATTTGACCTACCCATGCCATAAAAACAAAACGTATGCTTGCATTTAGAACTTGTGCTTCTCATGTAAAGCACTTTAATACCCTCAGATTTGGTTTGCTCTATATAAAACTACAAAAAAGTACCTATAACTCACTGCACATATGTGTTGAACTTAGCTGAAGGGTGTTAAGTGATCTGACAGTCAATTGAGAATGTATTCCAGCACTCGAATGCTGCTGCAGCCTTACATTCTAACTGAAGATACCAAAGGTTGAATTGATATTGGGTGCTCAGGACTGTTTATGTTGATTTGCTTTGGGGAATCGCCCTCAAGTGTCGGAAGGGTTTGTGGCCCCTTCTGGTTCTTGAAGCACCATTGCAAATATATTTCTCAAGACTCTGCAATACACTCTGTTGCGCAGCTTTTACCCTGCCACTTTATCTGTTTCATTATCCTATGTAAAGTGCTCCAATGCCCTTGGCTCAAGTTTGTACCATATAAATCTGTAAAAATATACCAACTAAGCCCTGTACATATTAGCCGAACTTGGCCGAAGGGCACTAGGGTGCTTTACATGGAAGCAGAAAATGCTAACATCGATAAATGCCTGCCTTGCCCCAGACACTCCCCTACCAGACCTTCAAGACCCACCCCAATCAATTTGGTGAGTACCGGCACTTCCCTTTTTACATTTAAAGCACTGCCTAGAATTAAGGCAGAGGACTTGATTGCAATCTTGGAGGAAGGATTACTCTGTCACGTTGGTGATGGATATCCCATCTGCCGAAATATAAATCCCATTATATCCTATGGGATTTATATTTTGGCGGACTGGATGTCCGTCACTGTTCTGACAAAGTAACCCATCCACCATGATCTTAATCCCTCAGGCCGTAAATATTTTGGGCCGCATTCACAAAGCATTGTCTTGAATAGTTGCATCTGACTCCAAGCTTAGGAGGGATTTCCTCATATATTTCCAAGGGTATAAACTGCTTCGTAATAGAAAAATCTTTGTGAATCACTAATCTTTTATTTCCTTGAGCAAGCGTGCCTTAGCCAAGAAAATTGTTACACCTAAGCGTGTTTAAAAAACAGAGGCACTCTAAGAAAATATGTTAATTTGACCTGAATATTCAGGTGTAACTCACATCTAAGAAAAAACAAAGGCACTACTATACCTTCTCATGGAGTTTGGATTGGAAATATTTCAGAATGCAAAAGTCAAAAAGCAGTTAGTACCATGTGCTTCCACCTGAGGCTTTTGTGACAAGAGTGAAAAGTTTTAGGGGTATATTCACAAGAACGTGCGCTAAACATCTCCAAAAAATGTTAACGCAACTTTACACATCGCAGTCTATCGCGGGAAAATAACCCTGTGTTAACTTGGAATTCACAACATGGCGGTACCATGCGATAGTTTGCCGAAAACGCGGCCAATGTCCGCGATACAACCACCGCGACGGAGATAAAAACACAAACCCCAACGCAAAAAAACGTGCGATGGGCCAAACCGCGATGAGGAAATCAGCGATAAGCAGCGCCAGGCCTGCAATACACACACGGCAGGCGGGAAAATCACTACAAAAGTAGAAAAAACACACAAACACAAAATAACCAACACCGAAGCACCATGGAGGCAGCTGGAGCAGGCGCAGAGGACGAGCGGAACCCCACAAGCACCCCGGACGACCAGCCTGGGACCTCGGGGACAGGGAAGGGCAAGGACAAGAAGAAGAAGAAGAGGCGGTTCGGTCCGCAGGAGAATAGGATCCTGGTCATGGAGGTAATGGAACACCATCAAGAACTGTTCGTCACCTCCAACGTGTCATTGGGCACCAAAAATGGAATATGGCGGTCCATCGTGGACAAGGTGAATGCCGTTGGAGAGCACAAGAGGTCAATGGACGAGGTCAAGAGGCGATGGATTGACATCAAGCGCAAAACCAAGGAGAAACTCACAGGCAACCAGAAGGCAGCAATGCAGACTGGAGGTGGGAGCCCAGCGCCACAGCTGGAGCTGGATGACATGGAGGAGCTGGTGTCGACAGTCATCAGTGTGGAGACAGTGGGAGGAGTCGGGGAGCGGACACTGCTCGACATGACACAACACAACAGCAACAGGGTGAGTAACCACCAGGTACTGGGGGACGGGGGAGATGGCCACAATGGCACACATGCACAATCAAGCAGAGCACAGTGCACACCCACAATGACTCTGGATCATGGCCCTGATCTACAGACTGTTACAATGTACATTGCCAATCTGTCTGAATGTGAACATGTACCATGCGGCTACATATATGTGGACACATTGTAATACAGCATCTCCCCTTCACATTGCAGAGGCACCGTCACCACCTCCTGCAGAGCAGTCCCAGCGCTCTTCACTGATGACGTGGAGGACACCCCCAGCATCGACACCGAAGCCCTCCAAGACATCATTGAACTCATCCGCCAATCACCTCCAGGATCAGGGCAGCCCAGCTGCATCGAGGAGACCCCACCCACTCCACAAACCACCCAGCAGGAGGCACCCACAACCCCGGCTGTCTCCCAGGACCCCCACAAACAACACATGGCCTTCCAACGCCGTGTGTTGGAGGGCCAGAGGGAGATGGCTGAGCAGGTGCGGGTGGGGTTCGACCTCATGGCTACCAAACTTGACGCCATCCATGGGTGTCTAAGTCCCATCAGGGACCACCTCCAGTCCCTAACGGACACCCACAGGCCGCTCCATGGCCTCCAACGAGCCCTGGCTGACATCGCTGGAGTCATGACTCGAAGACAAGAACACCTGTCCGCTCAGAGTGGCTCCAGCGATCTCAGCCGTGAGCTGGCACACATGTGGAGGCTCATGGAGGACATGGTGCGGATGGAGGCGGAAAGGATGGCAGCCACCGCTGCACATCAGCAAAATGTAGCTGGGATCTACCATGCCCTGCAGATCCTCATCATGGCATTGCTGCCACAAGGCGTGGCGCAGATGAATGCTGCTGCTCCTACACCATCCACATCTCTGCCCCCTGGTGTGTCAGTGCCTCACAGTGCGGCAGACATTTCCACTCCGGCACCTGATGTGTCACTGCCACACAGTGCGGCCAACAATCCACCTCCGGCACCTGATGTGTCAGTGGCACACAGTGCCGCAGCCGGAACTGCACCACCCACAGGTGAGGCAGAGCACACATCCGAGGACGAGGACGTGGATGGGATTGAGATCAGAAGGAGGCACTAGCATTCATTTCCGCCACCTGGCCTGTTGCTGCTTGGTGCCGCACATGGCCCCATGACCTTCCACTGACCCCCGATACACTCTGCTGCACTCACCTTGGACCGCGACATGGACTGCCATATCCTGTTTGTTGACCAATGACACGGCGACCAGACTGCGGACTGTACTCTTCCTCTTCCGCTGTACTTGTCATTCCCCGATGGACTCTGGCTGGCCATCCACGGGCCCATATTGTGAAGTGGGGTTGGCATGGCCCTGTATGGCCCTGTACTGCTCCAGCTGCAAAACTCCACTGGATGTGCATTAAACATTCAGAAACGCACTGCTGTGTCATGTCTTTCATCATTCAAGTATGAATGTGTGGATGAATGTAGGGTTAGTGACTCCCCCTAACGTCAATGATGCTCATCTAGTGGGATTCCAGTCACAGTGTGCTACATTGCCGATTGCGTTCCGTGTACCGTAGACACTACAACAGGGACACACGCATTAGTCACTTCCTTGTCCGGACATGGACTGAACCACGCCCAGAGCCCCCGAGTCATTGTTGCACGCCCTGCGATGGTCCGGCGTATGCCAGGCCAGACCACTCCGCTTACGCTCCGAGTGGGGGCCACATAGCTACATGTCGCAGGTTTACACGCTAGTGGTCTGCAGGTCACTGGTCTAGTTGTCAGCATGCCACGGCCACTCCCTGAGGGCAGGTTTGCACACACACCACACCCATCCGGCACAGGCGTCACAGGCCATGTGACCCCACCAATATAAGGGGCCGACAACGTCACATTCCCCACTGCTGGAGGTGACTGGATGACGGACGTTCCATGATTCACAATCATAAAGGGCCCATGATTTGTTGCTCACAGGGTTAGTCGCACAAGAAGCCATGCGGCCGTCACGGGCCTACCACCACGTGGCGCTGACTGGGGTTGCACAGGGTTAGTGGCACACGAAGCCTTGCGGCCGTCACGGGCCTACCACCATGTGGCGCTGACTGGGGTTGCACAGGGTTAGTGGCACCGAAATTGCTGAGCGGGTGTGCAGCCTGCGATGATGACGTGTGCACTGATGTGGTCTCTGCCATTGATGCCTAAGGACTCAGCGTCATGTGTGGGACCTGCTGGTCCGCAGTATGGGTCCACATGATGTGGAGCATGCCATGGTGGCGGGACCGGGGCCTGGAGCTTGCACGGGCATGTGGTGTGCCTACTGGTGGACGAACCATTGGCAGCAGGTGAGCAGTGGGGCCTGGGTGCGCAAGGGCGGACAGCCAGCGCTTTCCGGAAGGAGGGGGTAGGGTGTGGCTGCATGTGTGCGCAGGGACGGACAGGCGTTGTTGCCGTGTGCAGTGAGATGGACTCTGCCATGATTGACTCTGGCCTCGATTAC
Organism: Calotriton arnoldi; assembly: GCA_963921515.1. Lineage (NCBI taxonomy): Eukaryota > Metazoa > Chordata > Amphibia > Caudata > Salamandridae > Calotriton > Calotriton arnoldi. Next base: position 102,847 of record CAWUFW010021123.1, read on the forward strand.
AGATTGCACACCTGGTGGCTTGCAGTGTATACCGGCTCGTGGTTGGAGACACACCGGTGGCAGCAGGTGAGCAGTGGTGCCTGGGTGCGTGGGGCAGCAGTGTCCCTCCCTCTCTCTCTCTCTCTCTCTCTCCCTTCCTTTCCTTCTCTCTCTCTCTCTCCCTTCCTTTCCTTCTCTCTCTCTCTCTCTCCCTTCCTTTCCTTCTCTCTCTCTCCCTTCCTTTCCTTCTCTCTCTCTCTCTCCCTTCCTTTCCTTCTCTCTCTCTCTCTCTCTCTCTCCCTTTCTTTCCTTCTCTCTCTATCTCTCCCTTCCTTTCCTTCTCTCTCTCTCTCGATTCCTTTCCTTCTCTCTCTCTCTCTCTCCCTCCCTTCCTTTCCTTCTCTCTCTCTCTCTCTCCCTTCCTTTCCTTTCCTTCTCTCTCTCTCTCTCTCCCTTCCTTTCCTTATCTCTCTCTCTTTCTCTTCCTTTCCTTCTCTCTCTCTCTCTCTCTCTCCCTTCCTTTCCTTCTCTCTCTCTCTCTCCCTTTCTTTCTTTCTCTCTCTGCCTTTCTTTCATTCTCTGTTTCTCTGTGTCTCGCTCCTTTGATGTGTGCATGACACACGTTCTGATTTTGTGCTTTATTTTCCAGGCTGTGACATCAAGATTGTCCCGGACGGACCCGACAGGAGTCTTCCGCATTGGTGTTTTGTGTTGTATTTCAATAAAGTTTTTGGTTGTTACTTCAATGATGAGTGACTGTTTCTCGTTCTTCTGACCACACATGTGTGTTTCTTTTTGTCATTGTGCGACATCATGCGCTTTTTGTGGCTCTTGTGTCGTGCACGGTATGTGTTTGTCCGGGTGGAGGGTCTGGGGGGGGGGCTGGGAGTGGTGGCGGTGGGTGTTGTGGCCCTCTTGGGTCTCCGAGCTGCATGATCATTGGCTCCATGGCATCTGTGGATCTTCCGATGTGGCTCTGGGCTGGGCTCCCTTTCGTACTGCAGGTAGTCGTCCTGCTTAACACCAGCAGAAGGCAGGTGTTAATTCCCTGCTGCTACCGCAGCTTATCGCCTGTTTTTGGTTCGCATCGCAGATCTGGCAGTTCGTTGTGAAAGTGGTGTTGTGGTGTTTTCGTAAGTTTTTGCACGGGAACGCCTACTCTGCATCTCATTAGGGTTAGTTGGTGGTGTCACCCGTGGAGATAAATTTTGCTGCAGTTATCGCGGGAATACTGGCGATGTCTGCAGTTTGCACCCGCTTGTGAATGGGGCGTTAAATCTATCTCCACTTTTGATGCGTTAAGGTGGCGATAACTCGGCGATAAGTCCTTGTGAATATGCCCCCTAGACCACTGCAAATCAGAGGTGTATATTTTTGCTGCAGGAGATTTATGACTTTTCTGCAAATGAAGCTCTGCATAATATTCAGCTTTTGTATTATCCATAGCAACCCAGTCAAATGTCACAGTTCGAGAGAAATGATTAACTTTCTTCTGTCTCAGTTCTGTTACACCATTGTCAGATTGACCTTTCTGTAATCTACATCCCTGGAAATGCTAACATAAAACAGGCCCAACACTTCTTGTGTTGCAGGGTAGACTGGGAGCATGCATCTCATTGACATTCACGTTGTTTGGGCTGTGGGTCTGGATTCAGGTAGTCAGTAGGTCAGCTGTACTTTGTTTCCTATTAAAAAAAGAAATTGAAGTAACATAATATTTGAATAGATTAATTCACTTTAAAAAGGTGCGTGTAATACTGTCAGGCAGCTATGCAACTCGGAGATAATGTGATGACATCTAGAGAATTTGGAGTCTAAAATCAAAGTGATCCTCTAATGGTATGATATACAAATGACAATCTTCAGAGAAAAAATACCTTCAGTGAGGTAAAGGTGTACTTCACAGTAATAAAAAAATATTTTAAAGATATATTTTAAAAAATATACAACATTTTGAGAATTGTAAACAATGTAAATATATTAAATCAGACATGACATGAGCCAGGGCTACACTAACGTTTTAAGCATGGAATTTGTATTATATGCTGGACCACTGGAATAAAGAGGAAACGAAAGACCAAATCATACAGCAAGGTTGACTAAATTATGTGGCAAGAAATTGTAAATTATGCATTAAGTGGCACATTCTGTATGATTAGTTCACTCTTTTACCATTTTAACATACATTGATACATAATGGTTACCAATGCTATAGACAATATACAGGTCTCTGAAAAAAGAAAACTATAATCAAAGTATCTCATTGCTAATGTTATACACCAACAACTAGGACATTTGGTCTTGCGTGGGAGCACCAGAACACTTTATTATCACTGTCATTTCTTTTGTCGTCTTTATTGAAAGCTTAAAAAGACAATATATGCCCGAAAATGGCAAATTGTTGAATCCAGATATGATCCCAGGTAACAAATGGGTAACTAAACTCAGAAAGCAAGGCATAGAATGCAGCGCACAGGTTACAACTGGCATTACAAACATTTATGACATCTCTAAGAAGACCCATCCGTGGCATCTCACGAAGCATAATTAGGAGAAGGACAGTAAAAGGGAAACATGTACTTAAAAATCTTTTACATAGCCAATAAGGCAAGTTGAGTTAATAGTGCTTAAATTGTAAAATAAAAACAAGTGTCTTCTTAGGAGGGCACTGCAGCTAGCACCACCCATTGCCCCTGACAGTGCTGCCAATGACAGTGCCAGCACAATTAGTAACCATCACACTCCTACAAGTGTGACAATTCAGACATTTAATATACATTAACACTGACTAATACGTGAAGCCCAAGCTTATCTTGTAGCTTTGGGTGGCAGGGTTTAGTCATTTTTAATGTCTATTGAATTATTAACCTCCTGTGGGTGTGATCATCACAAAATTAGCAAACAGCGCCACCATGTGGCATGCTGTCATAAGTGCCGGTGTTGACAATAAAGTGCTGGTACCGAGCACCAGTAACCACCGGCTCAAATTAAGCACTGGTTAGAAAGTCTATATCTACACCAAAATCTGCTATGGCGGAAGGAAAACATGCGCAACTGATTTGTCTCTTTTGTTTTATGTAAGCGTAAGCGAGTGTTCATACCTTCTCAAATCATGACAACTTATCCCTGATGTTCAATGTTAATTTTTATACTGCAAATGGATGCCAGGCGTTTGACCATCTAGACCCATACTTGTCAAGTCCTAAATGTTACATTTCTGAATGATCATTAGCCTAGAAGTCAGTAACAACTGTGAGACAAACCTACTAGATAAAGATGATCAAGGGTGTACACCTTCCTCTTCAGCATGTCCTCCAAGTCCAATCAAAAGGCATTTGTTCACTGGCAGTGCCCTGAAATGGGCAAAACGTCTTTAAAGTATTTAGCCTGACCACAAGTGTACCACTTGTGGTACTAGGTGTCAGCTTTATTACATCCCCGCCAACATGTGTTGACCTTACAAAAAAGAGCTTTTGATTTCATTTGTAGTCAAACACCGTCATAGCATTACACTACAGACATTTTCCTTCCATTGTGTACAAGTGGAGGATTTGGTTACCATCTGCCAAATATTAATCCAGGCACACCCAGAAATATTGATCTGTGGTTACTAAGACCAACTTCTTAGATATGCACGTGATAGAGTCATTGCCCCACCTAAACTCACCCTTACAAGCATTATCTTATCTTGCCCAATGCAAGTGTTTGAGTCAGGCTATATGTGTCTTGCACTCCAAGTCTAAACTCACTAAGATATTGTTCCCAACTCTTGAGACTGCCATTGGTGTATGAGGCACCTAGGATCAGGGGAATAACATCAGCCAACCTACAGAATGCCCTGTTTGTTATGCCTGGTTGGAAGTCAGATTTACTATGTTTTGGTGACGAGTAAGAGAGGTGTTTTACCAAAATATTGACTCCAAACTATTTTGGGTCACAAATATCATTGCCGGAATATCATGATCCCAAAAGTATTGTGGGACTTAATATCGAAGGTTAGAACATTGTTTTTTATATATATTTAATACCTTTTTTAAAATTTTATATAAAACAGTTGCATAAAATAATGTGTTTGATAAATGTATGGGCATACATTCACACATATACATACAACTGTTTTTCTTAGTATATTTTTATAGAATATAGTTTTTAATTAATTTGATAAATATTCTTTATTTTAATCTTATACGTTACTCGTATTATAATATTATTGGAGTTTAATTTGTTTTTATATTGTTTATAAGTTTTTATATGAAATATAATTCATTTTTTTATTTAATTAGAAATTGTTAATTTTATATTAGGGTGTTGGGTTTGTAGGGGGTTAGGGCAGGAGGATTTTTAAAATGTTAATTTCTGTTTTTAATTTCTAATACATTACCAGGGAAACCAACTCGGTTCCGATGGGCTCAAGGAGCCTGTTGGCCAGTCGGAATCGGCTCATAATCCCTTTAGGACGGCGTTTCCGTTGTTGGGATTATGATGTTGGTTTCCGACAGCCTTTCAATGTCAGCCTTTCTGACATGGAATGGCTGTCAGAAAGTGACTTTGAGGGCCCCTAGCAGGGCCCCCTTTCCCCCCTAGACCTCTGGTTGTGGCCCTGGGGGGCACCTATGGTGCCACCCTGAAAATCCCTGCACTGTGTGGCAGGCACCAGGAGGTGTCTGCCACACAGTGCAGAGATTTCCACAAACTCCCATTTCTCAATGGGAGCTTGTGCTGCTGGAGGTTTCCGCCTGCTGCACAAGATCCCATAGAGAAATGGGAGTTTGGTACCACACCATGTGCGGTCGCATCCTAATTTGGTGTGCGGAACCGCCGACCTATGGTCAGGCGGTTCACACACCGAGACGGTGTCGGTCGGAGGCAACTCTGACCGGCATTGTAATGAGGACATATATATCTGTTTATTTAACTATTTGAGTGTGCTAAGTAATTTCTATTCTTTTTAATTGATTTAATTTTAAATATTTTATTTAATAATCAATTTAATATCACAATAGTACAATTTTAATTATTTATTGGTAATTCTTATTGTTTTTAAGTGTTCATTTTTTACGGTGGCATGGAGGAAAGTGTTTTAGTTTAAAATATGTTTTATGTTTTCCTTAATTTGCATTTTTGTTTTTGTAATTTAAAATATTTTTTGTTTCTATTTAAAGAAAAAAGCATTTTAAATATATTTTAAATTGTTTTTGGTATATATTTAAATTGAAGTGAGAAAAGTAAATCTGACCACTTCAAAGTCCAATAATTTCTATATTTTTTCATATGTTGGAGTGGGAATAGTAAATATAGCCATCCAAAGGCCAATACTGTCCTTACTTTTGCTAATGTTGGATTGGAAATAGTAAATCTGACCCTTCCAAAGTCAAAGTTCAACCCTTTCCCTACTCTTGCTAATATTGGGGTGGAAATAGTAAATTTGGCCCCTGAGAAGTCTAAAACATTCAATTCTATTGCTCAGTTAGGAGTGGAAATATTTATTTAATTTTTTTTCTACTTCTTTAAAATAATTTTCAATTATTAATAAAATTAATTACTTTGTTATTTTTTATATTATATTTAATTGTTTTTTGTGTCCCTTCCTGCATAAAAACAACCCTGCCTGCAACAGAGGCGCCCTTGCACCATGGCGCAAAGGTGCCTGCATTGGTGCTAGGCAGCCACAAGTGTGCCAGTGCAAGGAGAGGGCAGAGATGCGCCATATCTAGATATAGATGGGGCATTTCTGCCCTCTCCATTTGACACAGTGCATTACAGCAAGTTGTCCTGCTGCGTTGGGCAGCATCAAATTTTGATAAATCTGGACCTTGATGTATACCCTCTTTCCTGGAATATTTTTTCCTTTTGAAAAGCATTCTCACTGCTACAGTTTCTGCTGGCACATAATATAGGGATGCTATGAACAAGATTCTTGGAAAAATTACTGGATGTATACAGGAGATTGTGACCTGCAGTTTTCTTACAGAACAGCCTAGTCTCTAATTTAGTCTATTCACCTCAATCTTGAGATAGAAGAACTCTAAGGAATGTTTGTCTTTGTGAATTGTAAAACCTATATTGTGATCATCATCATTCAGTTGTTTCACAAAATCTGTTGCAAGATGATTAGAGCATTTCCAAATGACAAAAATATCATCAGTGAAACATACCCAGAGCTCTATGTGTTCATCATAAAGATGGATGTTACTGGTGACCTGGTCCTCCTACCAAACCATTTCAAGACCAGCATAGCTGGGGGGTGTGGGGGAAAGCAGGTTCCCATTGCAGTGGCATGAGTTTATTTGAATTCTTTCCTGTTGAAAATGAAAAAGTTGTTATCAAGACAGTACCAAATCATATCCAATAACATTTCTGTTAGAAAGAGGAAAGAAAGGGATCTTGCTCTCAAATAATTTCGACAGGCTTGTATACCTAAATCACAGGTATGCAGGTGTAAAAACTATTTACGTCTACACTCAATAGTAGATAACCTTCTTTCCAGCATATTCCTTTTAGAATTCGGAGGAAGTCACCACTATCATTTACACTGGATGGTAAGGTTTCCACAAAAGGTCTCTACATAACAAGATGTGTTTTCCAATAAACATCCCATTCTTTAAACGATAGGTCTACCAGGGGGATTATTGGAATGCTTGTACAATATAGGCAAACAATAGAGAGTGGGGATGGTAGTGTTGTTACATCTTAGGTACCTTGTTCCCGCCAACCAAGTACTTTCTCCCAATATATTTTATTGGCCTGGTCAATAGCTATTTTATTTGTCTGTTCATAGAGGAGGCTTCAGCTTCACTCGACCCCCTCCCCATTAAATATCATGCCAGGCCCTGGGGTTGGGGAAATCGGAGCCACAAACAGCTCGGGGAGGGGGGCTGCATGCACCCTCCCCTTTACATATTATACTGGGCCCCATAAGATGGGTTCCCTGGGGCTGTAACCAGCTCAGGGAGGGGAGCTGCGGACCCCCTCATTCCCTTTAATATGTATGCCAGGCCCCAGAAGATGGGGTCCCCAGGGCTGTGATAGTCTCAAAAAGGGGGGGCTGCGCACCCGCTTCCCCGTTCATAAAGATGTTATGACCCGGGGGATTGGGTCTCCAAGGCCATCATGGGCTCGGGGAGTGGAGCCCCATGCACGCCCCACCGTAAATAATAAATTACATTGACCCCAGGGCCCTAGCCCACCCCAAGGGTCATATTTATTTTAAAGTAATGGGGCCATCATTTTGGTTTTTTTTTGCGATCCTGCGGGAGTGCCACAGGATTGCAGCATTTTTATTTTTTAGTTTGGCCCGGGGTGGGGTCCCTCTGGACCCTTTCACAAGAGCTAAGGTGTCAGGGTATCCCTACCATGCCCCCTTATATCCTTTAAAAAAAACATTTTCAGGACAGGGGACTAAGTCACTGGGTTCTGTAATGGCTGCCGCCACAATTTTGTTCATTTTGTGGCCAGACATTCAGAGGACTAGCCCCTGATGGAGTGAGATGGCCCAAGGGAAAAAAGCCCCCTCACAATGCTGTATTTTTTAAATGTTGAGCTCACGAGATTCTAGCAAGAGTCCCTTGAACCAAACCATCCAGATATCCAAATAGTTTGGTACCCTAATTTTTCCTTAACTACTGAGAAAATTTACACCAAATCACAAAGAACACGCTTTCTTTACCAAGATCTACCTTCCTGAAAAAATTGGGTACAATTTTATTCAGCTGCTTTGGCTGTAGCCCTTTTAAAAAATCCCTATAGAAATTGCATGGGGGTTTTGCGCTTTGGGGCCACCCCTTTTTTTGGCCCTGGCTTGATAGATCATTCAAAAACTTTAAATGAACCTTAGCAAAAAAGAGCACTTTTTTGGAAAGTGTTGTGAAGATTCATCAAATGGCTCCAAAGTTATTAGTAAAACAAAAACAGCATGTCCTATGGAAACGTAGACCTAACTATAACTTCTAAGTGGCGATATATCAACAGAATATCCATATATATGTCTGTATGTGTGTGTTTATGGATATGATTATTATTTTTTGTTATTATTGTTAATCTTTTTAATGTGATCTATGTCTATTCATTGTTTTATTCATATTTTCATTTTGTAAATATATATATATATATATTTAGGGGCCGATTCCGATTCGGGCAGGAAATCTCTCCGACCGAGCCGGACCCGGAGAGATTTCCGACCGAATCGGACCCTAGCAGTCCGACCGAATGAGTACGATGCGTTCACATGCTATCGGACTCGATTCGGTCGGACTCCCATTGAAGTCAATGGGAGCCGGTCGTACAACGCGTACGCGGGCTCCCATTGACTCAATGGGTGCGAGGCGAACAAGGGCGCCCCCTATAGCGGGTACGCATCGAAGCGGGTCGCGCCGTACACGCACAGGTAGGGGGGACCCATGGGTCCCCCCTGTGTGCGACTCGTGCGGCTAGTCGTACAGGGGGGTCCGACACGGACCCCCAAAGTGCAGCTCCGACTGCTCTCTCGAGCCGGACAGCGCGAGTCGGTCGGACTGCTCGCAGCGCGCATCGTACTTACCCGGCCGGGGAACATCTCCATTGCGCGGTGCGAGTCGTGTCCGTGCGAGTCGGTCGGAGCGGTTGGGTCCCGCGAACGAGTCGGTCGGTGATTTCGCGTACTCGCTCGCCCGGACGCACGTCCGACTCGGTCGGAAACAGGGCGTCCGAATCGGATCCGGTAAAGCCAAATCCGATTCGGAGCCCTACCGGCCGAGATCGGAATCGACCCCTTAGACTATATTATTTTTTAAATATTGTATTTATTTACTTTTCACTGTATTATTATGTCAAACTGTAATATCTATATTAAATTAAATATAATACTGTATACAAAAACATTAACATACTTACCTATTTTTGACAATATTCTGGTCCACAATATTTGTATCTTATATTTTTTTTAGTTTACAAAGTGTGCACCATTTTTTGGTTCCTAATAGTTTTTTATGCAAAATCTCAATATTTTGCCTCCCGAGATAGTGTCATACAACTGTGAGAAGGGGATAGCAAAAAGACCATAACTTCACGAGGACAATGAGACACATCCATAACAGAATGCTCATGAGTACCTTATGTGACTCTTGATGTTATGGTCTACAAGGCTTATCCAAGGTAGGAAAGAATTAATCTAGAGCTGGCTTATGCTGGGTTGGCAATGCAGGTAATCCTGATTGGACAGGCAAGTCTTCAATCAATGCTGGAGTCGATATGCTTGAGTCAGCTAGGAAGCAGTGAACATCTCTGCTGAATATCACCATCTCATTTTGTCAGAATGTAGGGCCTGATTCACAAAAGTAAACTTATGCTTTAGTGTAAGTTTAAGTTTTTTCGTACTCACAAAAGTATGTAACTTTACGACTTTACTAATGCGGAGTCTCCGAACCCGTGGCGAGGCTCCGCATTTAAAAAGATAGAACAGTCCTATCTTTTTATGTGCAGAGTCTGTGCCATGAATGCGGAGACTCTGCAGTCATAAAGTTGCTACTCGTAATATACCTTCGTGAATGTGAAAAAATCATAAACATACACAAAAGCGTAATTTTACCTTTGTGAATCAGGCCCTCAGTGTGTAAATCAATGCCATACTTACATGTACTTTGTTTGACAAGATGCTTGATGAAAAGGGGAAAATCATGGGAAATAATGGGCATCCCTTTCTTGTCCTCTTGGACAAGATGATAGGTTGATGTAAGCAAGCTGGTTTACCCCAGGGTTTTCTGGAAGCAATATCCAAGACATTATCTCTTGATTGGCAGTCATTTATAAAGCCAGCTTGGCATGGACAAACAAGAATATACCAAATGTCTTAAATTTAGTCATGAGATTCATAGTAGAGATTTTCACATCGCTGCTCCAAAACAATCCATCTAAAGGAGCCACTCATCAAGGTCTTTGTTTGGTGTTTAAAATAGCGTAAGAGAAACCTCTAACATGCTTGGTGAAATAGAGCCTGTTTTGTGAAAAGAATTGAAAACTTTGGAGAAGGAAGTCTTCCTGCCACATGGCCGCCTAAAGTTCCCGTCCTGACAACGGCTGGGGTGGGACTCAGTCCCCCAGTCCATTGCGAGCCCGGAGGGGTGGAGCCCGGAGGGGTGGGGGCGAGGCCAGCACTAAATGCATTAAAAGCGTGCCAGCACACCTGCAGCACGGGTCCCTCAAATCTGCAGTCTTCCTGCCACATGGCTGCCTGCAATGCCAGTCCTTACAACGGCTGGGTTGGAACTTGGACCCGCAGTCCACCACACGCCCAGAGGGGTGGGGCCAACACCTAACACTCTAAAAGTGCACCAGCACCCACCACAGCACGGGTCCCTCAATTCTGCGGCTTCCTGCCACATGACTGCCTGCAGTGCCCATCCATACAACGGCTGGGGTGGGGCTTGGCTCCCGAGTCCACCGCATGCCTGGAGGGCTGGAGCCAGCACCAAATGCACTAAAAGCAAGCCAGCACACCCGCAGCACGGGATGCGCCCGAGCAAAGACTGGTCCAAGCGCGGGCCAATCTGTGCCCGTCCACTTCTGAACAAGGCTTGGCTGGTCCTACCGTCTTGGCCCATGGGTTTTGCCCTGATTAATTTTGCCTTTCGTTGGTGCCTTGGCCTTCACTGATATTGAACAGGTTTGCTGCCCCGGACTTGCCATTGAAGAAGTAAGTTGGTTTGCATCCTTATACCTACCCTACTTCCTTAAGTAATGCATGGTGTTGCTATTTATTTCTAAAGCCGACTGGGATATAATGAATTAGAGGGCCTTTACCCTTGCAACCTAAGGCACTCATTCTGGGTCTTGTCTGCTACCATGGGTAAACGTAAACCAGGGAATGCGAAGCCAGCTGCGGATTCAAAGAGCACTACCATAGACTCTTTCCTGGTGCGAGCTGTGGGTGTCATTTCTAAGGAAATAGATCTAGTGGAGCACTGGTTATCCTTGGGGTTAGCAGCGTCAAGTGGGCTAAATGGGCCAGTGGAGGCTACTGAGGGGTCTATGACCATGACCAGCCTAATATTTATGTGGTCCCAGAGGATCTTTCTCTTCAGAAATCCCCTCTTAGGACATTGATAGCAGCTTCCACTATAGGTTCTGTTTCTTTAGTTCGCTCACCGGCAGCCAAAGGCAAGAAGAAAAGCTGGATGGTTGTTGCCACTCACCCAAGCCCAGATGCTTCCCCTGTCTGGGTTCGTTCAGGAGATGACAACTATCATGCTCCTACAATTGAGTCTCTCTGGGCCCGTATTCTATGCAAACTGATGGACATTATAAAGGACACCATTAAGGATCTACTAATGCCACTCAGGGAGAAGCTGGATGGGCTAGAAGGAGAGCTGGGGAAAACAATCTCCCTGTGTCAAAATATGACAAACCAGAGTATGATCAATGCTACTTCAGCGGCCCCTCCGTACCCAAACCAGGGGCAGGTTCATTCTATCTCCAATCAGGGTTGCGGTCGAGCTTATGCCAGGGCTCCTTCTGGGACTGGAATATCATTAGGGCCAACCCGTATGTGGCTGTCATGGTCAATGTCCCCCCCTTGAGCCCTGGATCAAGTGAAACCCCGGAGTCCTTAAGGAACAAAGTCCTCCATTGGCTTAACAGGAATCACATTTTCCCAGCTGATCTTGTGCCCCTAAGGCTATAATTAGTTTCCTTGCACATATGTTTGAGAACCTTTCAAGTAAAGTTTGATATGGCCCACAGGGAGAATGCTCCCCCTCTTTTAATGTAGGGCAAGGCATTCAACAGGGCTGCATTTTAGACCCTTTGCTGTTTTAATTTTTTCATCAATCGGGTTGATAATGTGCTGCAGTCTTTTCAAGCTGATGCCCCATGTGCTGCTGGATGCCCTATACCAATGTTGTTATATGCTGATGAAGCTGTTTTGCTATCTAAGACCCCGATTGACCTGCAGAAAATGATGAATGCTTTTGGGGAGTTTATGGCTTAAAAAAAATGGTAATTAAAATTAATAAAACGAAAACTTTTTCTATGATTTGTGGCCACAAACCAACAAAATGTAGATCCTTTTTTAACGGTAACACCGTAATTACTAGAGTTAATTTTTTTTGCTACCTGGGATTCTTATTTATGGGCACAGGATCTTGGGTTCAACAGATTTTAAATGCTAAAGAAAAAAGAGCAGGAACTCTCATGGGATTTCCAGGTTTTCCTCTAAATTGAGTTGCAGGCCCATTAAAGATATAGTGGAGATTTATAAGGTTGGGGGTGGCCACCGCTACTTATGGGGCTGGCCTTTGGGGCCATGCTCCCTGTAAGTCATTGCAAGTAGAGAAAAACAGCTTCTTAAAACGGTTATTCTGATTACCAGCTTCCGCCTCAATCCTGATTGTTCATTGTGAGGTGGGTTTACAGTATTTCGAGGATCTGATTTTGGTTAGATCCCTACTACTCTGGTTTTCCATATGGTCAAAAGAAGAAACCAATATTGCTAAATCAATCATATTAGATTGCCTAGCACTGGATAAAGCTTTTCGTATCCCCTGGTTAGCATATATACATTCCTCTATTAGCATTTTATTTAAATTGACAGCATTGCCAGCCCCCCTTCAAGTGTTATCTCTTACGAAGAAATGCATTAAAGATACCTTTTTACAACATAGAAGAGAATATTGGATGGGCTTCGAGAAGATGAAACCAACAGTAGCATTTTATTTGTCCTTTGGATTCGAGAAGGGCTATCAAAATGACCTAACATATCTTACTAATATTCAACACCACTTTATTTTGACCAGGTTTATACCTCTTATGGTGCACCACCTGGTTACTTTTCTTATTATGAAGTCTTGCCCCTCAGCTTCAATCCCATGTCCATGTGATGGTACTAGTAAACAAAGCACGCTGCACTTTCAGTTGTTTTGCAACTTATATTCCAAGTATAGGCATTACTATCTCAAACCAATGTTTGTTGCACAGAATATTAGAACTCACAAAGATGCTATAAAGTTTTGCTTGCAATGCTTGATCGTCAAGTATGTTTAATGTTTCTCTTTTTATTCTGAACGCTATGAATTTGAGGAAAAGTGCTGTGCATTAGATTTTATCGGTTATGGTATATTTTAATGGATGCATGTCATTAATGGCTAATTATTTATATATTATGTGTATCAGCTGGAATTGTTTTAACATTGTTTTATTTCTCTGTGTTTATGTACTTTTATGTCTGTTTTTAACTTGCCAAATATAGTTTTTGAACGGAACCAAACCGACTCGACAAACACCATCCTCTGATATTGGATCATTCAGTACAGTGAGCATGACTGTGGGTTAAATGGAAAATTACTATAGCCTAGAAAGTAATCTTCCTTTGCAGGGTCATATAATTCTGTTGTATAATATGAAAGCACCTGTGTGCCTATTTCAGTTGATATAACACAATCTGACATTGAGGAAGAGACCAGGAAACATTCTATGTTTTAGTGAGTTTGGTGCACAATCAAAAAATATGTATATTCTCTTCTCCCGTGGTTGATGTGTGTAGACTTATCCAATGATGAGTCTAAGGTGACATTTAAATCTTCCCTAGTACAAGGTCCCACATGGTGTTTTCCACTATTGTGGGAAAAAACTTTGAGCAAAAATCATCTTCATTGGTATTAGAGCAATAGATGGAAAAGAGCTCACAAGGTTTGTCATGAAACGGGCCTCTCAGGCCTTTCAATTTCCTGCCCAGAACAAAATCACCTCTCCCTTAGTCTACGATTGTACAGTTGAGTCAAACTATAATGCATATAATTTAGATTTCAGTATGTGGGAATCACAAGCAAATTAATATTTTTCTTGAAGTATTACAACTTTGTCTCCCATAGTCAATAGCCATTCTAAGAGCTCATTCCTTTTAATAGGCAAGATCAGGCTCTCTGCATTCAATGTTATATAATTAAAACATGCCGTACCACACATCCTGCTATGTAGTGGGTCCCAAACACACCTTTACCTAGAAAATAAAAGGGTTGCTTGGAATTCTTTGAACAGTGTCCTTGAAGTTACCCCTTGCAACATATATCAGCTGGGATTCCATGAACTCTCAGATGACCTTGAGCCAGAAGTAACCTTCATGACACCAAATGGTTTGTTACCATAAAAACACCATTCCTATATTTGGTTGAGTATTAGTGTAACAAAACATAGAATAACAATACATAGAAAACAAACCGCTCAGTGACGGGTAGTGTAATGTGGCATTAGTAATCATTAACACTATGAAAAGAACAAACAGGGTTAGTTGAGCATATTTTGCCCCCCACCAGCATGGCTTGGGAAAGCTCCAAAGGTGAAGTGAGCATCCTCTGTACTGCCTAAGCACGACCATATCATTGTATGTTCATATGCGTTGAGTTTCTCTAACTATGCGGCACATAGTCAAAATCCAAATAGTCCTAATTTTTGTCCTAAGGTGCAATTAACCTAACGGTTGGACCTATGCAAAGCACTAGCTCTATGGAAAGCAGCTCTAATGAAGCAAACCCATTTTGGGTTGTTTCATAACATTCTGCGGCTGCATTTGAAGAATGTAGCCCTGGAACTCAAATAAGCAAAAAAACTTACAAAGTACAACGTTAATCTGCTGGTGAACATAATACTGCAAAGGAGGTCAGAGAGGGCCTAAGGATCTAGCGGTACCAGAGTGCCTCCAAAAAATCTCAATTTTTGACCTTTTTGTATATTGTCTAATTCCCTCCCTTTTGCTTTCCTAGAGATTTGAGGTTTCCATGCAGAGTGAGTTTCTTCTTTTGATCCTTCCCTAGTTTCACCACCCTGTTCCAGGTCTAGTAGTTTGGCTGCTCTCTACCTTGTGTTTTCTGAGTGTTTTTTCCAGAGAGTTAAAAAAAAAGGATGGAAAGGTTATCCTCAACCTGTACAAGATCTGTTTAGATTGCAGGTGTGATATTACCCCCTTCAAATATTTTTCTTCAACAGAATCACTACAGTGACCTCTTCAATCAAGGAGAAGGAGACTTCCTTGTCGGTGATTGGTTTAAATGTGTTAGGAGTTGCCAGAATGTATTCTTTGAGTTTAAAAAGCATAAACAAACATATCAGCACATCAGGATAAACTTGTTTGATGAGCAGTGTATACTGTATATGTTCGATTCAGATCAATAGTTGATCTCTTTGGGGTCTTAGAAGTGGGGAAGTGGGGACTTTAAATAAATATTTGGTTTATGGTATCAGTTTTTTTTACTCATCCAGAGAAAAGTCCCTGTTCATTTACTAGGTCTAGTGCTGAAAGACATTGGACGTAAGAAAATAATTATAAATCATCAGTAATACAATACACAACAATTGCATAAAGCACATTCCTTTTAAGTAAATCTCTATTCTAAGTCTAGGAAATGAGAATATATATATGTGTGTGTGTGTATATTATTTATATATATATATATATATATTCACTGAAAAAACCATAGGTTTCAGGGACGTTATAGTTACAAATTAGCATTTAAAAAACCTTTGAAATTCACTGAAAAAACCATAGGTTTTAGGGACAGTTATAGTTAGTTGGACATTGCACTCGTACAAAACCCGTGAAATTCCCCCGTTATAGTTAGTCCAGCTAACTATAACTCACGCCCGCAATGCACTGCTGATGACGTCACATATTACATCACTCATGACATGGTCAGTGACATCACTGATGACATCACTGATGACATCTCAAATGACATCACTGATGACATCACTGATGACATCATCCAGTGACTGTGTGTTTCTGTAAAGTTTAAATATTTTTAATATATATAGGAAAAGACGTATTGAAGAATGAGTGGGTGTGTAAGTGTCTGTATGGATGATTTAGTAGGTGCGTGACTGACTGTATAAGTGAGTGATTTAACGTATCTTACTGAATGCATGGGTTAGTGACTAAACTGGGTGAATGTCTGTATCCGTCTGTCTGTTGCTTTGTAAGAGGCTGCATGTGTTTGAGAATAGCTACATGAGTGTCTATATGAGTTATTGAATGCTTGTGTGAGTATCTGTATGGGTGCCTGAGTGTTTGTGTGGGAGGGTGTGTGCGACTCTGTGCATAGATGTGTGAGTGGGTGATTCACTGGGTGGATGGTTTCAAGAGTGCATCTGTGATAGACTGTATGGGTGGGTAAGTGTGTGTAAGAGTGTGTTAGTGAGTGAATGTATGTCCCAGTGGTACATGTGTGAGTAACTACATATGTGAAAGGCAGTATATATGTGTGTTGGAGTATATAAATAGCTATAAGCAAGAGTGACTGATTGTGATAGTGGCTGTATGGATGAGTGTGTGCTTGTATCAGTGATTGTATAAGAGCGTAAGAATGTGCTAGTATTTGTATGAGTAAGTGAGCTGGTGTGTGTATAACTGTATAGGTGAGTAAATGGTAGTGTGTTTAATTATTTGCATGACTGACTAGGTGTGTGAGTACCTCTATGGATGAGTGGCGGTGTTTGAGTGTCTATATAGGAGTATGAGTGCATATGATAGTCCTGTACTGAGTGACCGTAAATATGAGTGACTGTTCGGGTGAGTGAGTGGATGTGTGTGTGTAGACCTAAGAATCAGTGAGTGGGTATGTAGTTATTGGTGTTGGAGTGTCTATGGTTTTGCGACTGGCAGTCTGTACTTTAGAGTGGGTGTATCAAAGGTTATATTAGGGTGTGAGAAGATGCATGAAATTATCACATGGATGATGTCATCAGTGATGTCATCAGTGATGTCATTTGAGATGTCATCAGTGATGTCATCAGTGATGTCACTGACCATGTCATGAGTGATGTAATATGTGACGTCATCAGCAGTGCATTGCGGGCGTGAGTTATAGTTAGCTGGACTAACTATAACGGGGGAATTTCACGGGTTTTGTACGAGTGCAATGTCCAACTAACTATAACTGTCCCTAAAACCTATGGTTTTTTCAGTGAATTTCAAAGGTTTTTTAAATGCTAATTTGTAACTATAACGTCCCTGAAACCTATGGTTTTTTCAGTGAATTTCAAAGGTTTTTTAAATGCTAATTTGTAACTATAACATGTCTGAAACCTACGGTTTTTTCAGTGAATTTCAAAGGTTTTGTAAATGACAATTTTTAAATGTATTAATTGTTATATAAATTTTTAAAATACTGATTTACTACATTTTTAGAAACAATTTTTTTTTACATATTTTATTATTTAAATTACATTGTAATTACATTATACATTACATTACAAAAAATACTTTCTCAGAATGAATTACTTTAGTTTAAATACTTTGCACATAGGCAATAGACTTTTAAGTACAGTAGTTACAGTTGTTGCAATGTGCAACACATTTTCAAACACAATGCAACATTCAGCTCAATGTGAATTTCTAGTTAAATGCAATTAGTTACTTTATGGATTACTTTTCTAACCACCTGACTGGATCCTAGATTCAGTCCTGGCACATCTCCTGTAAACAGTTGAGTAAAAGCGTTTTGGTTACAGTCGTGATTTTTAAGGAATATTATTGTACTTTAAAAGTTGACACTTAGAAACTTTTTCTCATAGAATCACCAATGTTATCCTATGGAAGGAAATTCACTTAGCAGGTAAAAACTGTTATCGTTACTTTTTCTTACTCAGTTTTGGATCCTGGATCCAGCACTGGTGCATCTCCTGTAAACAGTTGAATGAATGCGTTTAAGTCATACAGGCGATTTTTAAGGAATATTTGTAGTTTGTGAAAATCGACACTTTGAAAGTTTTCTGCTGAAAACCAGACAATGGATTCCTATGTTAGAAAATATAAGTTACTGGTAAGTACGGTTAAAATTACTTTTCAGGGTCAGTGCTGGGCTAAAAGATGCAGCACTGGGTTCTCTCCTGATAACAGGTGAGTAAATTGGAATTCGTACTTTGGTTGATTTTAGAGGAATATTATAAAGTTCCAAAACTCCACACTTAGAAGAATTTCCAAGTGAAACCAGTCAATGTTAGCCTATGAAGGAAATTCAAGTTACCGGTAAGTACGGTTAAAATTAATTTTGAGGATCAGTACTTGGCTGAAAGATGCAGCACTGAGGTCTCTCCTGATAACAGGTGAGTAAATCAGAATTCGGATTTCGGCTGATTTTAGAGGAATATTTTAAAGTTCCAAAAATCAACACTTAGAAACTTTTTCAGCAAAAAGCAGGCAATGATATCCTATGCAAGGAAATTCAAGTTACTGGTAAGTACGGCTAAAATTACTTTTGAGGATTAGTACTGGGCTGAAAGATGCAGCACTGAGGTCTCTCCTGATAACAGGTGAGTAAATCGGAATTCGTATTTCGGCTGATTTTAGAGGAATATTTTAAAGTTCCAAAACTCCACACTTAGAAGAATTTCCAAGTGAAACCAGTCAATGTTAGCCTATGAAGGAAATTCAAGTTACCGGTAAGTACGGTTAAAATTACTTTTCAGGACCAGTACTGGGCTGAAAGATGCAGCACTGAGGTCTCTCCTGATAACAGGTGAGTAAATCGGAATTCGTATTTTGGCTGATTTTAGAGGAATATTTTAAAGTTCCAAAACTCCACACTTAGAAGAATTTCCAAGTGAAACCAGTCAATGTTAGCCTATGAAGGAAATTCAAGTTACCGGTAAGTACGGTTAAAATTACTTTTCAGGACCAGTACTGGGCTGAAAGATGCAGCACTGAGGTCTCTCCTGATAACAGGTGAGTAAATCGGAATTCGTATTTCGGCTGATTTTAGAGGAATATTTGCACAATGGTGAAGGGAGGGGCGGGGCCTCAGGTGACATCTGTGCAAACGCGCCCGTTGCGCGTTTTAAGTTGGGGGATTAAGTCCCCTTGAATCCTGAGGGTCCCTAGGGGCCAACTAGCCCACCAGGAACCTCCAATATGCGCCAGGGGCTGCGTTGCAGAGACGTGTAGAGAGGCCACACCCCTTTTACACCGCTCTGCAACGCAGCTCTGTGGCGCTTTCTGGATGTACCTGTTGGGCTAGTTGGCCCCAGGGACCCTCAGGATTGAAGGGGATTTAATTCCCCATCTTAAAACGCGCCACGGGGCCTGTTTGCACACATGTCACCTGAAGCCCCGCCCTCCCTTCACCACTGTGCAAACGCGCCCCGTGGCGCGTTTTAAGTTGGGGGATTAAGTCCCCTTGAATCCTGAGGGTCCCCGGAGTCCAACTAGCCCACCATATACCTCCAAAAAGCGCCACAGAGCTGCGTTGCAGAGAGGTGTAAAAAGGGGCGTGGCCTCTGTACACCTCTCTGCAAGGCAGCCCCCTGGCGCATACTGGAGGTACCTGGTGGGCTAGTTGGCCCCCAGGGACCCCCAGTATTCAAGGGGAATTCGGTCCCCCTCTGCAAACGCGCCAGGGGGCGCGTTTGCAGAGTGGTGAAGGAAGGGGGCGGGGCCTGCGGGCCCGATCGTTTAAAAAAAAAAAAAAAAAAAAATTCTCCCCTGAAGGGGGGCTGTGTGGCCCCCTTCCTTTTTTCTTTTTGGGCCCTGGGGACCCCATCCCCCAGGGCCTTACCCCTTTTTAAAATTACCTTTAAAAAAAACGGGAAGGGGGCCGCGTGGCCCCCTTCCCTTGGCCTGTATTGGCCCCGGGGACCCCATCCCCGGGGCATGGCCTCTATATTTTTTTTTTTTGAGGGGGGCAGCGTGGCCCCCTCCTCTGGCCATTTTAAGGCCCCAGGGACCCCATCCCCCGGGGCCGGCCTTTCCTTTTAAAAAAATTTTTTTGCTCTTTTTGGGGAGGGGGCCGCGTGGCTCCCCTCCCGGGCCACTACTTGCCCCGGGGACCCCAGCCCCCGGGGCTGGCCCTCTCCGTTGGGGACTGTGGGGGTCCCCAATCCCCCACAGTCCCGCCCGGCTCCCCACGTCCCTTGGGAGCCGGCATTGCTGTTCCACATGGGGAGCAGCTGACATGCTGCTCCCCATGTGGAAAAGCATCGCTTTGGATATTGGAAGAGAGAGCAGGTTTCCCTGCTCTCTCTTCCAATATCCAAGCAGTTTGCTATGGCAGGACGCGAGCCGCGAGGCTCCCGTCCTGCCATAGCAAACTACAGTGTCCCGGGGTAGGCACCCCGGGACACTGCAGGAGCCGGCCCTGGGGGTGGTGGTCCCCAGGGCCATCAAGGGCTTCCAGGAGTGGGGCCGCGCGGCCCCCTCCCTACATCAGCACAGCCCCGGGGAGGTGGTGGTCCCTGGGCTTCGGGGGTCCAAAACGGACCCCCATTTTAATTTGTTAGTGCCCCGGGGAGGTGGCGGTCCCGGGCGTGTGGGGGCTGGAGCCCCCCACACAGGTTGTTTAATTTTTAAAAAAAGCCCCGGGGAGGTGGTGGTCCTCGGGGCTGCGGGAGGGCTCAGAGCCCTCCCGCACCATTTTTAAAAGAAAGCCCCGGGGGTGGCGGTCCCCGGGCTTGGGGGCCCTTTGAGGCCCCCCATACATAAAATAAACCCCCCAGCATGCCCCCGGGACTTGGGCCACCCGGGGCAAATACAATCGAAGCGCGGGAGACCGCGCTTCGATTTTTTTTCGGCAGGATTCGCTCACCCTGAGCGCATCCTGCCAATTTTTTTTTTTTTAAATGCTTTTTTTTGCCCAGGGGTCCTTGTGGGACCCCTGAGCAGGCCTAGGGGTTAGGGTGTTTCTACCCTGCCCTCTTTGTGCGTTTGCACACTTGTTTCTTTTTTTTCTCAGCGGGATACGCGCACCCTAAGCGCATCCCGCCGATTTAAAAAAAAATAAAATCTTTTTCTGCCCAGGGGGTCCTTGTGGGACCCCTGAGCAGACCTAGGGGTCAGGGTGTTTCTACCCTGCCCCTTTTTGCGCTTTGCGCACTTTGTTTCTGTCCCTCGGTTCTACCGAGGGATAAAATGGCTGCCAACACTTCCTGAATCGGAATGTTGACAGCCAGCTGACAGCCAATTAGCATGCAGCTCGTGATCGGGACGGTGCGCGCAGGGTGCGCTGAGGGTACGCGTATCCGACGCGCCCATAGATATATATGTACTTTTACTTTTGATTTTCTCAGGAACTACTGAACGGATTTACACCATTTAAGCAAAAGGCACCAGTCTGAACCAAGGACTACCTCTTTGCCAAATTTGGTGTAATTCCGTTCAGCAGTTCGGGCTGTAGCTGCGACTAAAGGTTCCTATGGAAAAATGAATGGGGAAAACGCGTTTTGGGACCCCCTTTTTCTCGGCCCCCGCTTCACGTATCACCCCGAGACTTTCAGGGTAGGAGCGGAGCGGAGCGCCCCAACAAGTTGGAAACTTTCACGAAGATTCGTCAACCGGCGCCAACGTTATTTCAAATAGAATGTCGCGGATTTCCTATGGATAATAGGTTGTAACTATAACTATCTACTGGCGACCGCCAGTAGATAATATATATATATATATATATATATATATATATATATATATATATATTCACAGAAAAAACCATAGGTTTTAGGGATAGTTATAGTTAGTTGGACATTTCACTCATACAAAACTTGTGAAATTCCCCCGTTATAGTTAGTTCAGCTAACTATAACTCGCGCCCCCGCAATGCACTGCTGATGACGTCACATATTACATCACTCATGACATGGTCAGTGACATCACTGATGACATCACTGATGACATCTCAAATGACATCACTGATGACATCATCCAGTGACTGTGTGTTTCTATAAAGTTTAAATATGTTTAATATATATGCCAAGGTGTATTGAAGAATGAGTGGGTGTATAAGTGTCTGGATGGATGATTTAGTAGGTGCGTGACTGACTCTATAAGTGAGTGATTAAAAGTATCTTACTGAATGCATGGGTTAGTGACTAAACTGTGTGAATGTCTGTATCCGTCTGTCTGTTGCTGTGTAAGTGGCTGCATGGGTTTGTGAATAGCTACATGAGTGTCTATATGAGTTATTGATTGGTTGTCTGAGTATCTGTATGGGTGCCTGAGTGTTTGTGTGGGTGGGGTGTGTGTGACTCTGTGCATAGATGTGTGAGTGGGTGATTCACTGGGTGCATGGTTTCAAGAGTGCATCTGTGATGGACTGTATGGGTGGGTGAGTGTGTGTATGGGTGTGTTAGTGAGTGAATGTATATCTCAGTGGTACATGTGTGAGTAACTACATATGTCAAAGGCAGTATATATGTGTGTTGGAGTATATAAATGGCTATAAGTGAGAGTGTGTGAGAGTGGCTGTATGGATGAGTGTGTACTTGTATCAGTGATTGCATAAGAGCGTAAGAATGTGCTAGTATTTGTATGAGTAAGTGAGCTGGTGTGTGTATAACTGTATAGGTGAGTAAATGGCAGTGTGATTAATTATTTGCATGACTGACTAGGTGTGTGAGTACCTCTATGGATGAGTGGCAGTGTGTGAGTGTCTATGTAGGTGTATGAGTGCATATGATAGTCCTGTACTGAGTGGCCGTAAGTATGAGTGACTGTACAGGTGAGTGAGTGGATGTGTGTGTAGACCTAAGAATCAGTGAGTGGGTATGTAGTTATTGGTGTTGGAGTGTCTATGGTTTTGAGAATGGCAGTCTGTAATTTACAGCGGGTGTATCAAAAGTTATATTAGGGTGTGAGAAGATGCATCAAATTATCACATGGATGATGTCATCAGTGATGTCATCAGTGATGTCATTTGAGATGTCATCAGTGATGTCGTCAGTGATGTCACTGACCATGTCATGAGTGATGTAATATGTGACGTCATCAGCAGTGCATTCCGGGTGCGCGAGTTATAGTTAGCTGAACTAACTATAACGGGGCAATTTCACGGGTTTTGTACGAGTGAAATGTCCAACTAACTATAACTGTCCCTAAAACCTATGGTTTTTTCAGTGAATTTCAAAGGTTTTTTAAATGCTAATTTCTAACTATAACGTGCCTGAAACCTATGGTTTTTTAAGTGAATTTCAAAGGTTTTTTAAATGCTAGTTTCTAACTATGCCTACAGAGGTAGGACATGTGAAGAAAGAAGAAAAAACGCATAGAAAGAAGCAAAAGAAATGCAGAAAGAAGCAACAAAAGTCCACAAAGACGAAGAAAAGTGCAGGAAGAAGCAAAATATATGCAGAAAGAACCAACAGAGGAGCAGAAAGAGGCCTTGTTCCAAAATCATCCTGTGCCCACAACTTTTTCAGACGGGTACTGGTGGTAACTGACTCTGACTAACCAGAGCCAGTGCTATGCTAAAAGACACTTAGAATACAGTGAAAACGCCTACATACACTAGGGAACACTATGCGTTGGGGTACCCCTGTGATTAGCATGACCTCCTCTGTAAATCCCTAGTACATAATAGGGCAGGGGGATTAAAACTACCTCTTAAAACGCGCTACAGGGCGCGTTTGCACAGTGGTGAAGGGAGGGGGCCTGAGGTGACATGTGTGCAAACGCGCCCCGTGGCACGTTTTAAGTTGCGGATTAAGTCCCCTTGAATCCTGAGTGTCCCTGGGCCCCAACTAGCCCCCAGGTACCTACAGTTAGGACCACAGACCTGAGTTGCAGAGAGGCGTCCGAGGCCACGCACCTTTTTTCACCTCTCTGCAATGCAACTCTGTTGTGCTTACTGAAGGTACCTGGTGGGCTAGTTGGACTCCAGGGACCCTCAGGATTGAAGGGGACTTAATCCCCCAATTTAAAACACGCCACGGGGCCTGTTTGCACACATGTCACCTCAAGCCCCGCCCCCTCCCTTCACCACTGTGCAAACGCGCCCCGTGGCGCGTTTTAAGTTGGGGGATTAAGTCCCCTTGAATCATGAGGGTCCCTGGGGTCCTACTAGCCTACCATGTACCTCCAGTATGCGCCAGGGAGCTGCGTTTGAGAGAGGTGTTCAGAGGCCACGCCCCTTTTTACACCTCTCTGCAACGCAGCTCTGTGGCGCTTTCTGGACATACCTGGTGGGCTAGTTGATCCCCAGGGACCCTCAGGATTGAAGGGGATTTAATTCCCCATCTTAAAACACGCCACGGGGCCTGTTTGCACACATGTCACCTGAAGCCCCGCCCCCTCCCTTCACCACTGTGCAAACGCGCCCCGTGGCGCGTTTTAAGTTGGGGGATTAAGTCCCCTTGAATCCTGAGGGTCCCTGGAGTCCAACTAGCCCACCATGTACCTCCAAAAAGTGCCCCAGAGCTGTGTTGCAGAGAGGTGTAAAAAGGGGCGTGGCCTCTGTACACCTCCCTGCAACGCAGCCCCCTGGTGCATACTGGAGGTTCCTGGTGGGCTAGTGCTATGACAGGGACGTGAGCCTCGCGGCTCCCGTCCTGTCATAGCAAACTGCTTTGGATTTTGGAAGAGAGAGCAGGAAACCTGCTCTCTCTTCCAAAATTCAAAGCAAATTGCTTTTCCACACGGGGAGCTGCATCTTAGCAGCTCCCCATGTGGAAAAGCAATGCCGGCTCCCGAGGGACGCGGGGAGACGGCGGGACCATGGGGGGATTGGGGACCCCCCCACAGTCCCCAATGGAGAGGGCCAGCCCCGGGGGATGGGGTCCCCGGGGCAAGTAGTGGCCCGGGAGGGGGGCCACGCGGCCCCCCTCCCCCCAAAAAAAAAATAATTTTAAAAAATAAAGGCCTGCTCCGGGGGATGGGGTCCCCAGGGCAAAAGGAGGCCTGAGGAGGGGGGCCACGCAGCCCCCCTCCTTAAAAAAATCATAAAAAGTGTGGCCATGCCCCGGGGGATAGGGTCCCCGGGGCCGGAATCGGCCCCCTTCCCATTTCGTGTTTCAAAAAAAGAAAAAAAGGGTAAGGCCCTGGGGGATGGGGTCCCCAGGGCCCAAAAAAAGGAAAAAGGAAGGGGGTCCACACAGTCCCCATTCGGGAAAAAAATAAAAATAAAAAATAAAAACGATCGTGCCAGCAGGACCCGCCCCCTTCCTTTACCACTCTGCAAACGCGCCCCCTGGCGCGTTTGCAGAGGGGGAACTATTCCCCTTGAATACTGGGGGTCCCTGGGGCCAACTAGCCCACCAGGAACCTCCAATATGCGCCAGGGCTGCGTTGCAAAGAGGTGTACAGAGGCCACGCCTCTTTTACACCTCTCTGCAACGCAGCTCTGTGGCGCTTTTTGGAGGTACATGGTGGGCTAGTTGGACTCCAGGGACCCTCAGGATTCAAGGGGACTTAATCCCCCAACTTAAAACGCGCCACGGGGTGCGTTTGCACAGTGGTGAAGGGAGGGGGCGGGGCTTCAGGTGACATGTGTGCAAACAGGCCCCGTGGCGCGTTTTAAGATGGGGAATTAAATCCCCTTCAATCCTGAGGGTCCCTGGGGGCCAACTAGCCCACCAGGTACGTCCAGAAAGCGCCACAGAGCTGCGTTGCAGAGAGGTGCAAAAAGGGGCGTGGCCTCTGAACACCTCTCTGCAACGCAGCTCTCTGGCGCATACTGGAGGTATCTGGTGGGCTAGTTGGCCCCTAGGGACCCTCGGGATTGAGGAGGAATTAATCCTCCAACTTAAAACGTGCCACAGGGCGTGTTTGCAGACATGTCACCTCAGGCCCCACCCCCTTCCTTCACCATTGTGCAAATATTCCTCTAAAATCAGCCGAACTACGAATTCCGATTTACTCACCTGTTATCAGGAGAGACCTCAGTGCTGCATCTTTGAGCCCAGTACTGATCCTGAAAAGTAATTTTAAACGTACTTACCAGTAACTTGAATTTCCTTCCATAGGATATCATTGCCTGCTTTTTGCTGAAAAAGTTTCTAAGTGTCGATTTTTGAAACATACAAATATTCCTCTAAAATCAGCAGAACTACGAATTCTGATTTACTCACCTGTTATCAGGAGAGACCTCAGTGCTGCATCTTTGAGCCCAGTACTGATCCTGAAAAGTAATTCTAACCGTACTTATCAGTAACTTGAATTTCCTTCCATAGGCTAACATTGACTGGTTTCACTTGGAAATTCTTCTAAGTGTGGAGTTTTGGAACTTTATAATATTCCTCTAAAATCAGCCGAACTACGAATTCCGATTTACTCACCTGTTATCTGGAGAGACCACAGTGCTGCATCTTTGAGCCCAGTACTGATCCTGAAAAGTAATTCTAACCGTACTTATCAGTAACTTGAATTTCCTTCCATAGGCTAACATTGACTGGTTTCACTTGGAAATTCTTCTAAGTGTGGAGTTTTGGAACTTTATAATATTCCTCTAAAATCAGCCGAACTACGAATTCCGATTTACTCACCTGTTATCTAGAGAGACCACAGTGCTGCATCTTTGAGCCCAGTACTGATCCTGAAAAGTAATTTTAACCGTACTTACCAGTAACTTGAATTTCCTTCCATAGGATATCATTGCCTGCTTTTTGCTGAAAAAGTTTCGAAGTGTCGATTTTTGTAACATACAAATATTCCTCTAAAATCAGCCGAACTACGAATTCCGATTTACTCACCTGTTATCAGGAGAGACCTCAGTGCTGCATCTTTGAGCCCAGTACTGATCCTGAAAAGTAATTTTAACCGTACATACCAGTAACTTGAATTTCCTTCCGTAGGCTAACATTGACTGGTTTCACTTGGAAATTCTTCTAAGTGTGGAGTTTTGGAACTTTATAATATTCCTCTAAAATCAGCCGAACTACGAATTCCGATTTACTCACCTGTTATCAGGAGAGAACCCAGTGCTGCATCTTTTAGCCCAGCACTGACCCTGAAAAGTAATTCTAACCGTATTTACCAGTAACTTGTATTTCCTTCCATAGGAATCCATTGTCTGGTTTTCAGCAGAAAAGTTTCAAAGTGTCGATTTTCACAAACTTCAAATATCCCTTAAAAATCGCCTGTACGACTTAAACGCATTCTTTCAACTGTTTACAGGAGATGCACCAGTGCTGGATCCAGGATCCACCACTGAGTAAGAAAAAGTAACGATAACACTACTTACCTGCTAAGTGAATTTCCTCCCTTAGGATAACATTGGTGATTCTATGTGAAAAAGTTTCTAAGTGTCAACTTTTAAAATACAATAATATTCCTTAAAAATCACTACTGTAACCAAAACGCTTTTACTCAACTGTTTACAGGAGATGTCGCAGGACTGAATCTAGGATCCAGTCCTGTGGTTAGAAAAGTAATCCATAAAGTAACTAATTGCATTTAACTAGAAAGTCACATTGAGCTCAATGTTTCATTGTGTTTGAAATTGTGTTGCCCATTGCAACAACTGTAACTACTGTACTTAAAAGTCTATTGCCTATTTGCAAAGTATTTCAAACTAAAGCAATACGTACCGAACGAAGTACAC